>VZUI01050474.1:0-36298 GCA_013401135.1 Cettia cetti
CCGGCGGCGCCGCGCTGCCCCGGGCCCGGCCGCGGCTCCTCCCGGGCGGCTGCGCCCGCCGGGGCCCGGCCCGGCCCCGCTTCGGGCTGCGTTCGCCGGAATCCCGGCAGCGACCATCTCTCCGAGCAGCCCCTAAAAGCCTGAGTCAGGATCAGGGCCCAGTTTGGGTGTTCTGCTGCGTGCGTCCAGGATACCTAGTTAAATAAATAACGCCCTAATCTTCACAGCAAGATTATTTAAAAAAAAAAAAAAATCACTTTTTCTTTTTCTCTCTCTATTTTTAATTTTTTAAAATATATTTCTGTTTTCTGTTCAAATAGTTGAAAAGGAGTTCTGGCTTGTAGCACAGAGCCCCTGAACTTTTTGGTGGTGTAGTTATTTGAGCTGTGAAGGTGCTTCCGTAGCACTGCAGGATACATAATTTATTTGGCGTTTCCTTAGGAAATAGTCAAGTTTTAAAACTAAGTATCAATCTTCACCTTTAAATACTCGGCCAGGAGTGCTGGTTGGAGCTTAAAACCAATTGTCGGTACAGGGTTCTGGATGAGAATTTTGGCATTCTCCTGGCTGGTTTTTACTAGCCTCGAAATGTCCTTTGTGTTTTCTATAATATTCCAGTCTTTTCTACGAAGACATTACAATGTTTCAAAAGTAAAAACTCCTTTATGTCCCTGTATTAATTAAAACATCGGCCAACTCTCCCAGAAGTCTGTAACACCTGGATTTTTAACCTGTCCAATTAGATTGATAAAACAGTTTATTATTCACTCGTGTCCAAACCTGTGGCAAAAACATTGTGGGAATAATGAATTGCTCTGTTTGCCAACAGGGTTGTGAGGTTGGTTGGTAATCTCTTACCTTAGGTATCAATTTGTTTCTGTATAAATTTTGTTACCACTGTAGAGACAATTATAGGAAGGCATCTTTAGGAATGCACACAGAACGTGCTGTTGCATGGAAAATGTGAGAAGACACAGGTCGGAATTCTGCTTTGGTGCAGAATTTTAAGGGAAAAGGGCTGAAGTAGGGAAGGTTCAAGATGGACACACGCAGATAGCACCACGTGTGAGCGTGTCAGAAGGCACAGAAGCTCCTCGATCGTTTTGTTTTGTTTGCTGCAGCACTTCAGCGCCGTTTTTCCACAGCCCAAACCCACTGCTGGGCCGTGTTAAATTTTAGAGAGTGACATTTATCCAGCAAATCCTGGAGCACACGCCTGCTCCCTAAAATAACCGCGGTGCAGGGCTGTTTCTCATACAATAGCTCAGGCTCCTGGCTGGCCTTCTGCCCCCTCCTGCTGCCACATCAGGCTGAGGGGTTGCTGGAGCCCACTCTCACCTCCAAAATCCACTTGCAGGGCTCTTGGGGCAGAAAGTTGTGTGTTTATTTCGCAGAGGAAGCCAACACTCGATCTTTATCTCCTTCACTCCTCCCCCTTTTTATCTCCGCTCAAATTCTGGTTGGCCCTGGCTTGTTTTTATAAAAACACCATTTATTTTTTTTTTTAAATTTTCCATGACAGTTCACCCCTAGAGAAATACGAAATCACCCTAATTTTGGTGAATGCCAGATGAAGAGATTTCTAGAGCTTATGAAAGGTTGCCATGCTGTGAATTGCAAACTTCCTACAAGTGTTATCTCTTAATTCCATGTGCTCAGATCAGTCCATTGACAGTTACAGTGCCAGCAGTTCCTGTCACATTGTCCTTGCCTTCCAGGTTTTACATATTCACAGGAAGTTCTTGTATTTCTCACCAAAATTAGAGGATTTCCTACATTTTATCCCTTCAAGTACCAAACATTCATTCACCTTTTTGCATACCTAAGTTAAAGTTGGGCTTTGATTTTTTTTTTTTTTTTTTCCCCCAATATGCTTCTAAAAATACAAATTCTGTCCTGGAAAAAAAAAGAGAAGAAGAAAAAAAAAAAGGCAAACTCCAACACAAGCACCTGTTTTACATAAGGGTGTTTAACAAAATTCCTTCATATGCAGAAGTCTTGGGTAAACATTTCCTGCACGGGCACGTTGTAAATAATTGCTGCCATGTGCTTGGGGATGACAGATTGGTGGTGACACTGGAAACAGAGGGATTCACTGGGACCAGGAATCTCCAATCATTCCTTGTCCCTTCCCTGATTTCTCCTCCTGCTCAGAGGAATACACTGGTGTAAAGTAAAAGTTTTTACACCGGTGTAATAAAGTTTTTAATAGTGGGAGAGCAGTAATTTGGAGCTGAGGCAGCATCTCAGGAGGGGAATTGAAGATTTCTGGACAGTGCTTGCAACATTTTTTTAGGGTCTTCGAGATTTTAGTGCTGTGGGGGAAAAATAGAATTGGTTCAGCACAAAGAGGAGCCTTTAAAATGCAGAAGTGGCCACAGTTTTTCTCTTTAACCTCCAACCCCAAAATGTGACTTAAAGAAGGGCTTCTCTGGACTCTGATATTAAATTATGCAAATCTTATCCATTAGGGAGCAGGGTAAGGTGACTTTGTTCATCTTGTGTCTTCAGTGAGGAGCAGGTTTTACTTGGGCTTTTTTTTCCCCCTTGGATGAGAAGGGTTGAGCTGTTTTTTACTGTTTATTGTGGGCATGGCTGTGCTGACACCCATCCAACCTTTATTTTTAATGGTAATATCACAGATCTTGGAATGAAATACCAGATCTTTACTATACAATGGCCAGATAAGTGCAAACTGTGTCTGTGCTAGAGTTTTATGAACAATTTGAGTTTAAATAATGCCTTTTTTAGTTCTGTATTTAGAGGTCTGGATTTGGGAAGGTTTGCAGAGCTTTGGGGTGTTTTATTTGCTTCATTTTCTTTCACCCGGAGATTCAACATTTCATTTTCTCTTGGTGATTGCTGCCCGCTGCAGCATTGCAATCTGACTGACATTTAAGAGGGTTTTTCGAAATGAAATAAAAAATATTTCCTGCATTTAATTTCCCTGGGAATCCTGGAAGAATCTGCTGACTCTTTTCTGCCCTGCCTCACCTGTGGCAGGGCATGAAGGATTGCCTGAGCAGTGCCAGCACAGGAGAGGTGTTAAATAGAGATTGCTGCTCTGCAATTGAGAGATGCATGAAGGGAAATGATGATAATTCCGTGATGCAGAGCACTTCAAAACTAATTTTGGAGCAGCCATTGCATCAAGATGCTTGAAGATCAGTAATGTCAGGATTTTAAGAGCTGCCAGCATCATTCAGTGGACTTTAAAAATCCCAATATATTTGAGAACACCAAGGAAGCTCCAGGGCAGTGAGGGAAAGGTGGTGGTGTGAGGTATATTGAATATTGCAGGTACTTTGAAGCTTTTCAAGCCTTTCTGTATCCCACACAAAATAGTCTGCTTGGGATTAAATATGGAAGAACTGAAGGAGAGCAGGAATTTCACTCAGAGAGATAAAAATAGGTTCCTTTAAGCTGACTTGGAGTTCTGTGGTGAAGCTCATCCATCTTGTCACTTTCAAATGATACCGAGATATTTGTTTAAGGCATTTTCTCTGCCCTGCACAGCTTCTCCAGGAAAAATGGGCCTGGTGGCACATGTAATGTCATATTGATTTTTATTTTTCTTTATCTGGATCTCAGAGTCCCACTTTCATTCTGAAGGGGGAAGAGTTGCTGGGATGTCGTTTCTGGAGGTACCTTGGGTTGGCTCTGTGATCCCAAAGCGTTTTTAGCAGTGATCTTGAGAGCAGATTTCATTGCTCCAGTTTGGAGTTGAGCTAGGATTTGTGCAGGAGGGGAAGGATGGATGGAGGAGGGCCTGAATCAGGGGATACAACTGGAAAACCAGGCTGTTTGCACATGTCTGTTCCCTGTGGGGTGTTTGCTTTGCTTTTATTTGGATCCCAGACCACACTGGTGCTGGTAGCAACTTCCTGGGGAGGAAGGAAGGAAGGATGGCACAACCAACTCATTTTTTATTTACAGTAACTGTTGGCCTTGCAGTTCCCCAGCAGAAACAATGTGCCTTTGGAAACCATTCCCTGGGATGAGAGGAGCAGCCAAAGTTCTACAGTTACTCCTGTGCTGTCCCAGCTTCCTGTTGGAGGTGTATAAATGGAGCAGAATATTTTACAACAGCCAAAAAACCCCACCCAGGAGTGCCCCAGGCTGAGCTGCTGATCCCTGCAGGGAAGGAGCAGGGGCAGGATCCCATCCCAGGTGGATTTAGGAAGGGCTGGTGGTCCCAGCTGCTTGGAATGTTCCTCATGTTGTGAAACCCCCAGAACGTGTCAGGATCCTGCAGGCATCACCAACACGAGATTTTAGTGCTAAGCTGAAGGGCTCAGTCATGAGTAACGGTCAGAAATAGCCCTTATGATAAATCTGCAGCTAAATATAATTGAAAAAAGGAGGATGGAGGGGTGGCCATCACAGGCCGACAGAAATAGATCGGATCATTTGATTTTTGATGTAGCAATTCACAAACAGGATCCAGTGACTGAAAGAGCCACGTGAATTCCTGACTGAGTGGGGCATGTTTTTCAACTGGAGCCTTTCCCAGGGCCATTCTGAACTCTGCTTTAAAAGCCTTGCTGGTGAGAGTGGTTTCCTGCTCACAGCTGTGTTGGTGTGAGCTGGGAGCTGATTCAGAGAGCTCAGATCTCCCCCAGAACAGAAGGAATAATTCCCCACGTGCCAAGACAGCAGCATCCATCATCTCTGCCCTTTGAGCCGTTCTCCAAAAGGCAGCACAGGTTGATCTTGACTCTGCTTGGCATTTTGCTTTCTCCAAACTGGGATGAATCTGGGCAATCCCATGGCAGAGCTGACTTCAGTTCTCATTTGTTGTGCTTTTCCTCTTCCTCAGAGGATGAGCAGTGCCAGGTTGACCTGTAACTATTCTATCAACAGGCTCTGTTTGCACAGAGAGGGATTTTAGTGGAGCCAGGTTTTGGTAGATTTTGCTTAAGAATGACTTCACTGGTGGCTTGTCTTTCATGTGAAGGCTTTGGCGATGCCAGGGTATTCAGGCAAGGGCCTGTCAGCTTGTGGCAGGAGAGAGAAAATTATTCTTGTCCCAGCAGGGGATCTTTTAAAGTCTGATCACCTGCAGATAGGATTTTTCACGTAAAGAATTTTCTAAATGTCACATCTGAGGCTTTTTTTGTTGTTGCAATATTTGTTTAGGTAGCACTCAACTGTCCCTTTGTCAGCTCCAGCTTTGCAGTGACCAGCAGTGTCATCCCTGGGGTCTGGGGAGAGCCATCCCCCTCTCTCCCAGGGCAGCTTTTGGGTGGGAAGGCTGATTTTGTTGGCTTGTGCCTTGGGAAGGTGTTAAAAGTCCTGTGAGATCGTCAGGGGTGTGGTACAGTTCTGCAATCTGATTGTCAGAGGCTTTCCTCCCATTATTCTCATCTTGGATATGCCAGATTAGCAGAGTTTGGAGAAACTCCACTGAGCCTCTGAGAGCAGGAGCCTGGAGTAGGAAAAGCTGCAGCAGCTTTCCAAAGCCTGCAAGTGCTGGGTGGGATCCAGCAGCGGATCAGCTTCTCCTGGAGCTCAGGAATCTCCATGGAGTGATCCCTGCCTTCACCCCGCTCTGCAGAGCTGCCCTGAGCATCCCAGGAGCAACTGGAGTGAGCTCCTCTCTCCTGCTCTTCCCAGGCTGTGCAGCTGCTCCTGGCATTTTGCCTTTTCCTGGGCAGGAAATTGCCTTGGGGTGAGGTTGGATTTTCCCCTCAGAGCATGCAAAGTTCTGCCTCCAGAGCAGCAGGGATCCATCCCTTCTTTCCCACTTTTTTCCTATCCTGAACGTTTTTCCTGTAGCTCCTTCCTTCGAGGGGCTGCAGTGTGGTGCTCAGCTGAAATCGGATCTGATGAAGTGCACGTGGTTTTTGCTAAAACCAAGGTTGCTCTGAAAGGGAGGTTTTAATGCTTATCTTCACATCCCCTTGCTGCTCAGGGCTTCCTTTCCCTTCTGTCCTGTGGCCAGCTTTCCCTGGGCTTGTCACAATAAAAATGGAATTGTTTGGAATGTTGCTGTTCTCCTTCGCTGTAGAGTTAAGTGTAGAATAAAATCACTCCAGACTGATTTATTTCTCTGTTTTCACTGCAGTAGCACAAACAGCAATGAACCAATTTATGTATATTTACAATTGATTTTTTTTCCCCTGAATATTGTCAATGGCAGCTATAGAGAAAGTGACAAAAAAATTGCTCTTAGAATTTCAAAGGTTTTAATTTATAAATAATAGTTCTGGAACTCAGCTTTGTTTGCAGGGTCTCTTAATTTGAGCTTGTTTATAAAGTTATTTTACTGGTAGATTGCCGTGGTCTTTTTAGTGCTTTTGGTGCTGTTTTATGCACAACTCCTTTCCATTTTATAAGGTGTGGGTTTATTCCTAATTCCTTTTTTCCTCAACATGAAAACTTAGGAGAGTGTTTTACTATGAAATAGCAGAAATATTGTCATTATTTTCATTTCCTGTAGGATCTCTTTTATAATGAAAGTTAAACCCTGTGTGTAAAAGTTTTGTTTAAAGTGCATGAACTGAAATAGTTGTACAAGAACTTTTTAAATTTATCTAAATTCAGATTATGACTTTTTTTGATCTTGATTCTTTCCAGACTATGAGAAGACAAAGAAATGAAGTTGTTGTAGAGTTGAGAAAGGTGAGATGAACCGCCATTACTATTCTTTTATTTTCTATTATTCTTTTATTATCATTCTTACCAAGTGGGATTTGACTTGGTTGTTACTCCAGTAAAATGTAAGAGTTTTTGTTAAAGACTCAAAAGTTCTGGGAGTTCCATAACTTTTGTCCTGAAAACCAGGAGTTCATTTGTAACCTAATTAAGGAGATAATTCTTGCACTTCCAGAGATTTTAAAGGATTTATAAAAAGCTTGGTTTTTCCTTTTGAAAATCTGCTGTTCCTGCTCATCTGCAGGCAGAAATTTATTTCCTTACAAGTGTGGAAGGGTGGGAAGGTGAAAAAGGAATTACAACTGGAATTATTTTTCTTCAGAGCTGAACAGAAAAATTTTGGGAATTGCTGTGTTCTGTTAGAAATTGTGACAAATAAATTGGAATATTGATGGATTTGTGCACATCAAACTTCCAGCACGAGTTGGATGCAGGATTTTTTTGGAAGAATTCCCAAAATATGCTTGTCTGTACAATCCTGTCCAGCTTGTTTTGTTTTGAAAATTCAAGTGTCAGTGATGGTGTGTTTATGATTGTTTGAAACAGAAGCTTCCCTCCCCTTCTTAACACTCCCCTGCCCTCTAAATGCAAGTTTTAAAAGTATTCCACCTTTTTTCTCTTGAAGAACAAAAGAGATGAGCATCTGCTAAAGAGAAGGAATGTTCCCCATGAAGATATCTGTGAAGATTCTGATATAGATGGGGACTTTAGAGTGGTAAGAATTTACTTGCAAGAATTTCTTCTCTTTGCATGCTCAAAAGACATTTGGAATTTCTAACTGCTTTTTGTCTCTGTTTTCTAGCAAAACACTTCTTTGGAGGCAATAGTACAGGTAAAAACAATTAAATAGCTTGAATATTCTTCATGGGATTGTGACAAATGTGTAAAAAATTCTATTTTTTCTTATTTTAGAATGCTTCAAGTGACAACCAGGGTATTCAGTTAAGTGCTGTGCAGGCAGCAAGGTAAGAACACACTGTGCTCTAATATCCTGATTTTATTCTTATTTTATCATGCTCTTAAGGTCAGCAAATGTGTTCTAGCTTAACTGAAATTGTATTGATTGATTTTTAAAAGGAAAACAGTACTTTAAAGAAATCAGAATACACAGACCTTTTAAGTAGTGTGGATTTTCTTTACAT
This sequence comes from Cettia cetti, assembly GCA_013401135.1. Taxonomy (NCBI): domain Eukaryota; kingdom Metazoa; phylum Chordata; class Aves; order Passeriformes; family Sylviidae; genus Cettia; species Cettia cetti. The sequence goes on from VZUI01050474.1 coordinate 7,800, forward strand.
GTAAATACCTGGATTTATTTGGTGCAAACTTGATGCTTCTCACAGAGTAAAAGTCACATTTTAAAGGAGTGTAAAACCTTTGGCTTGGAGTGCAGGAGGAGCTGGGTGTCTCCTTTGCTGGGTGGAGAAGGAAGAAGCTGTAGGAGTTGGAACTGAATAACTCTGGTCTTTTATTTTCCTGACTCTGATAAACCTCCAGAGGGGAGAAAACATGGAATGCAATGGCCAGTGGATGGCATGGCTTTGCTTTTCCAGTGCTCAATAGTTTCACTTTGGGGGATTATTTTCACTTCAAGAGGAGGAAGGGAATGCTGTGGGTCTTTGGGAGGAGGAGAGAAACGCTTGGGAAGGAATTCCCAGCCCAGCAGGAGCAGTTTGGTTGTTGGGGCTCCACTGGAGATTGCCAAACTCCACCACAGGAAGCCTTGAGTGACCTGCTCAGGGGCAGCACTGATCCCTTTTTGAGGGGAAGGTTGCCTTAAACAACTCCCTGCTCTTTCCAGGCAGGATCAGGCTGTCATTTGGTTTTCATTTTCCATTTCCCTGCACAGGAAGCTGCTGTCCAGCGACCGCAATCCACCCATTGATGACCTCATAAAATCAGGAATATTACCTATCTTAGTGCACTGTCTTGAAAGAGATGACAAGTGAGTATTGCCAAAACTCAGAATGTTGCTCCAGTTCTTGCTCTTTACCTGAGTGCCCCTGATCTGAATCATGATTCCTGTGCTTTTCCTTTCTCCAGTCCTTCCTTACAGTTTGAAGCTGCGTGGGCTTTGACAAACATTGCCTCTGGAACCTCGGAGCAAACCCAGGCTGTAGTTCAATCCAGTGAGTCCTGCAGGGGGGATTTGCTTCCTTCCACATCTGGGATTTGGTTGGGATCAGCAAGGCTCTGAAGGAGCTGCTGCCAGGTGTTTACCTGGTTTTGACTTCGTTTTTCTCAGGGTTTAAACCCACTTGGGTTTCCTAATGGTGAGCAGCAGCTGGAAACTCAAAATATCTTAGCAGAGTTGATATCTGCTGGTTTCCAGTTTTCAAACTTTAGAAAAAACCACCAGAAGCCACCAAAAAACTTGAAATAAAACCAAACAACCCCTCTGAAATATTATTGCTCTGCTCTCTTCCCCTGTTGTGAAGAGGGAAGAATATTCATGGACCAGAGAGTGCCTGACACTGAACTCTTCCAAAATCAAGTTGAATTAAAAAACCTGTCCTTGCTGTTTTGAGGCATCTGAAACATGGGAAGGAATTGCTGTTGGAATCTGAGCTGCCAGGCAAAGCAAACTCTGTTCTGGACTCCAAGCACATCCTGAAGCAGAGCTGTTTTAGGCAGGGTTTTTAATGGGGTGAACAAACCAGAGCTTCTTGAAGAATCAAGGATACTCTGAAATGAGCTCTTCCTAAAATTTAAGGGAAAAAAATAACACAAAACTTATATTGGCTGCAGGATCAGTTTGTTTTACTTTTGCAAACTCAGTGTTAAGAGCCTGTGAACTTTGATATAATTTGGTTTTCACACTTTTAGGATGTACCTTTGGTAATACTTTTACCTTTTTCTCCATCCTCTTCCTTTCCCATTTGCAACCTGAGTTTTCTTTTGGAAATCTAATTGTTAGATAATTTATCCCACCCCGAACTAGAACACTTTCAATCTAATTTATCAGTGGATTGAGCACTTCTTCAGTGATTTCTGTAGGTCTGCATTGCACTGTTGGTCAATTTAATAGCTGTGACAGAGGAAATTATTATTTAGTTCCATTAAAAAGGTGCTCTTTTGTAATTTTTCCATAAGAATTTATTAATGTGCTTGCTGGAGATGTTCTTTCTCCTTGCATACAGACACTGTAAATACCTTTATTTAGCAGGAAATAAGAATCCTGCTGATTTGTCGTTTCTCTAGTAAAAACAGGGTTTACATTAAAAACAAATCTAACTAAAAATTTCAAATTTCTCTTGAAATATATGAAATAAATGTGTTCATTACAGACAGAGTTATTATGTAAACAAGCACCTCAGTGCTGGGGGAGAATAAAACAGGATCAATTTTGTAAATGAGGATTCCTTTCCTGCCCCTTCCTGCATTCCCACTCCTTAATTCCCACTCCATTCCTGCTTATCCTGGAGTTGCTTCATTTAAAAGGCTGAGTTTGGGCTTTGTTGTGACTTTGCATAACTTAGCAGAGAATTTCTGAGTTCAATAAATGGAACTAAATTTGGATCCTGACGAGCTCCAGTAAACTTGAGACTTGCAAACAAATGAAATGTCAGGGGTTTAATATTCTCAAGTTCAGGCTCTGTAAAAATATGCAGCAAAGGAAGAATTATTGCAGTGTTTTATTTCAGTATCACCTGGGAAATTAGTGAAGCTTTGACCAGTTCTTAACAGCAGAAAAAATATCTCATGTGAGAGTTAATTCTGTGAATAATTTGCTCTTTTGAGATGCATTTTTTTAACCATTTCCCTGGGTTCTTTTTGTACCTTTCAGATGCTGTGCCACTCTTCCTGAGACTGCTGCATTCACCTCATCAAAATGTTTGTGAGCAAGCAGTGTGGGCTTTAGGAAATATCATAGGTGGGTGTTCTGCTGCCTCCACCAACCTCTGGGGATGTTTTATTGTCATTGTTATTGTTCCTCCTGCCACCACAAACTGCTGGGGATGTTTTATTATTGTTTGGAAAATTTTGTCAAGGAATCTTCAGGGATTTGCTGGGCTCTTGCTGTTCTTGGTGGTCTGGTGGTGTCTGCCACCCCTTTCCCTGACCCACCACCAGAAATCTGGAAATGGTGGGGTGTTTTCTGGGAAAATCTCTAAATGGTGGGATGTTTCCTGTTAAAATCTCTAAATGGTGGGATGTGTTCTTGTAAAATCTCTAATTGGGGGGGATGTTTCCTGGGAAAATCTCTAAAATGGTGGGCTGTGTTTGGTAAAATCTGTGAATGGTAGGCTGTTTTCTGTTAAAATCTGGAAATATTGGGCAGTTTTCTGGGAAAATCTCTAAAATGGTGGGCTGTGTTCTGGTAACAATCTCTAAGTGGTGGGATGTTTTCTGATAACACCTCAAAATAATGGGCTGTTTTCTGGGAAAATGTGGAAACAGTGGGATGTTTTCTGTTAAAATCTCTAAATGATGGGCTGTATTCTGGTAAAAAAAGGGAATGCTGGGCTGTTTTCTGGGAAAATCTCTAAATGCTGGGCTGTATTCTGGGCAAAATGGGAATGCTGGGCTGCTTTCTGGGAAAATCTCTAAATGCTGGGCTGTATTCTGGTAAAAAAGGAAATGCTGGGCTGTATTCTGGGCAAATCTGGAAACGATGGGAGGTTCTCTGTTCAGATCTCTAATGCTGGCTGTGTTGTGGTCGAACCCCTCTGCCTGTGCCCCACAGGTGACGGGCCCCAGTGCAGGGATTATGTCATTAGCCTGGGAGTAGTGAAGCCGCTGCTGTCCTTCATCAGCCCCTCCATCCCCATCACCTTCCTCAGGAACGTCACCTGGGTCATGGTCAACCTGTGCCGCCACAAAGATCCCCCTCCGCCCATGGAGACCATCCAGGAGGTGAGGGGGCTGCTCTGCTCTGGGGGTGGTTTCCAGCTGCAAAATTGCAACATTTTGCCAAAAAAAAAAAAAAAAAAAAAAAAAAAAAAAAAGAGTTATTTTTGCCAAATAACCCTCGGGTGTTTGTTTCCCCCTCAGATCCTGCCGGCGCTCTGCGTGCTGATTCACCACACGGATGTAAATGTGAGTGACCCCTCTTGAAGCCATTCCCAGCTGCTGCTCTGGGTTTTTTAGGTGGAATATTAAATAAAATTAAGATCTGATGTTCCCTTTGAATAGAACGGATTTCTTTGGGTATCTATTAACTGCTTGTTTTAAAATATTGATGTTATTTTTAAACAGCGATGTTTTTTCCCTGGTATTTCTGTCTTTGCAAGTGTTTATTTGCATGTACTTTCTCTGCACTAACAACTGAAACTGCATTTTATTTTTATTTCTGTGAGCATTCATTCATAGAGAAATACAGGGATTTTTTTTTTTTTTTTTTTGCCTGGCACTTAAATTTGGAATGAAAATCAGAGTGAATGAAAGAAAAATCAGTGTCTGCTGCACGTGTCAAATATCAGGGTTAGATGTAACTTCTGAGGTGTTAAATAATTATTTAAAAGTGAAGTAAATGAGCAAAAACTTGATTGAAATTATGGATCAAATCAGCTTTTTGACTGAACATAAATCAGAGTTTAAGATTAATTCTTTGCTTCCTAAAGAAGTTGTAGCTGAGTTAATGGCAACAGTGCTCTACAAATAAATCTGTCTATATTAACTTTAGTATTCCAACAGTAATTGTATGATTTAATTTCTTGTCTCTAAGGAGGTGAAATTAACTTTATTTGAATTTTTGAAATGCCTGTATTGGTGGGCCAGTCGAGCTGTCAGCTGAAGCAACACTCACTCAATATTTTTGCAAGCTGTCAGTTGAAATGCTCACATCTCCTGCTGTTTAAACTGCCTTTTCTGTGAATGCACACACATCTTAATTCAAATTCTTGTAAATGTATCCATAGAAGTGCATTATTTTGGAGGTGTTTCTGTGCTGTTGACAGAGCTGTTGTTTTTCCCTGTCAGATATTGGTAGATACAGTCTGGGCACTCTCCTATCTCACGGATGCTGGCAATGAGCAGATCCAGATGGTGATAGACTCTGGAATTGTCCCTCACTTGGTTCCTCTCCTCAGCCACCAGGAAGTCAAAGTCCAGGTGAGTTTTGGAGCAAGTGACCCCCAAAATGTCCTAATGCAGAAAATACTTGCTTTTTATAGCTCACATTGAAATCAAAAAAAATATTTTCTTTCCTGTGTGCTGCAGCATTTGCATAAAACCTCTTTTGTGCTCAGCTTTGCTGAAAAAAACCTGCTGTTTTGAAAGGAAATGTTTTGTTTTCAGACGGCTGCACTGAGAGCTGTGGGGAACATCGTCACTGGCACCGATGAGCAGACACAGGTAGTCCTCAACTGTGAAGCTCTCTCACATTTCCCAGCACTTCTGACACATCCCAAAGAAAAAATTAATAAGGTGAGCAACACCAGGGATTTTACCTGATGGATAGCTTTTATATTTGACTTGTGTAGGGTCATAAAGATGTGAGTAATTGACTCCTTCCACCAGTTTCTGGCAAATTTCAGCAAACGCTGATTTTTTTTTTCTGGAAATCAATATCCATAGGGAAGTCTCTTAGGAGCTGCAGGATTGTGCTTGACAGGAATGTCAATGTTTGTAGGAAATCAAAGCTTGCTCTTATAAATCTGGCTGTTGACTTAAAAGTTGGAGTTGCCAGTACGTGAAATGTCACCTTAATTAAAGTGACTCTCTGGGAAGTGATGACACGGAGATAATTGGGTGTGTTTGGCTGGAGTGTGTGTGAGAGGGGCTTTAACCCCAGCTGGGTGGGGGCTGTGTGTGTGGGGGGGTGTGAGGGGGCTCTCCTGGGGGCACTGATGGCAGTGCTGAGCCAGGAGTGCATCTGAGGCGTGTTGGGCACCTGCGGGGCCTCTCTGCAACACAGCCCGTGATTAAAGCCCCAGAAAAGCTCCCCAGGAGAGCCCCAGGCAGCCCAAACCTCTCCCAGGGTCAGCACTGACCCTGTGATCTGATCTCAGAGAGTCAGGAGTGAAGGGGGAGCATTGCTGAAGCTTATTTTGACAGAAATCCTCTGCTAAAAGTCTCTCCTTCAGGAAGGTTGAGAAGGGAATTGAGTGGTGGAGAATTTCTAGGGAGGGAGAAATTGTCAGCTGCAGGATTTAAAAAGGTTGATACTCTGAATATACCTCAAATTATATTTGAAATTCTTACATCTTGATTAAAGTTCAGATTCCCAGTCTAAAAGGGAGGTGAGGGCTCTGAATTTAATTCAGCTGCTGGGGAAGAGATCTGTTCTTGCTCTCCCAGGCAAAGGAGAGTCCTGGGCTGGTGGACAGAAGGAGCAAAAAGAGTCACAAACTTCAGAGTATTGTTAAAAAACAAGTGTTCAATGAATAGTGCTGCATTTTCCTGAAGCTAAGAAGACTCATTAGGAAGGAGTAAAGGATTCATGCATTTTGGCCAGCAGCTGAAACCTGCTTTTATTGGCAGTGCTGGAAGCAATCACTGCTTATTTGGCATTTTCTGTCTCCAAATAATTTCTCCTTTTAATTCGAAGTATTTGGTTGAAGCTGGTAACAGTGAAAGGCTGAGGAGTCTTGTGGAGTCTCCTGAGGTGAGATTGTCCCTTTGGTTTGTCTCAGCAAGAATTCAGCTCTGCACAGTCAGGCTGATTGAGTGCTTGTTGTGTTTAAAGTTGGCCAGCTGCAGATGTAAAAATAAGAGTGGACATAAATTACATAGAATCCTTCTGTGAATTAATTCCTGGTTTTTTATTTTGCAGGAAGCAGTGTGGTTCCTATCTAACATCACTGCAGGAAACCAGCAGCAAGTTCAGGCAGTAATAGATGCAAACCTTGTTCCAATGATAATCCATCTTCTAGATAAGGTCAGATCCCAAGGATTGGTGTTGGGGCTTCAAATCCTGTGTTCCTTTCCAGCTGTTGGGTGTTGGTGTCTTGTGAAAAGTGACTTCAAGGATCTGCTGTGGCAGAAGGAAGGGACAGCTAAAAGCATGTGGGAATTATTTAAGGGAAAAGACAACTAAGCCAGAGCTGGTCACAAACAGCCCTGTGCATTGCCAATTTATTGATCTGTGAGAAAAGCTTGGAGACTTTGGGCCTGAGTTCCAGCCCTGAGGGGATGGAGCTCCCCAGCTTTGTCCCAGCTCACACTGTGGGATGTGGCAGCTGCTGGGGGTGGCAGAGTGCAGTGCTGCAGCTGCTGTGATGGCAGCAGAGCTCCCTGCCCCTGGGAGATCAGTGGCAAACGCTGCTTGTAGGGAAGGGATGGACACAGAGAGACTCAAACAGGACAGGATTGATTTGTTACTCTCACAGAGCTCTGCTACAGTGACACCATGCAGAGGGCACTGTAACAAAAGCAGCTTTTGTGGGAATCCTGCCTCATCATCCCTGGCCTGACCGTCCTGTCTCTGGTTGTGCTTTCAGGGGGATTTTGGGACTCAGAAAGAAGCTGCTTGGGCAATAAGCAACTTAACAATCAGTGGGAGAAAAGACCAGGTGAGTCCAGCTTTGAGAAGACTCCCATTGCCTGTCTGGGGAAGTGCTGGGGTTACAAATTCCTCTGCTCCTTCCCTGTTCTGTAGCTGTTCCCTTCTCCACGGGGTTTGGGAGTGACCTTCCCTCGTTTCTGGAGTGCCCTGAGCTCAGCAGCATCCCTGGGCTTTGCTTGGAAGCTCTGTTGGGATGAGTGGCTTCAGTTCTCAAACATCCCACGTTTCCTTTGCCCTTCTTTCCCAAACCATGAGGATGTGACAATCCAAAGGCCAGTGACCAAGGGGAAGTGCACAAGTCTCCTGCAAGCCCAGAGGATGAGATTTGTGGCAGGATTGGGGTGCTGCTGTCACTCTTCAGGGATGAGGCTGAAACCCCTCATCAGACACTGCAAAATCCGCAGCATTTGCTCCTTGGGTGTTGTAAATCTCAAATTTATTTGTACTTCAATACCCAAATGTTACCTCTGGGTGCTGCAGGAAGGGATTCCTGAAGTGGCCCCTGCAGAATGCTCGGAGCTGGGTGGGTGATTGGAGTACCTGGACTCACTGGGGTGTGTTTGCCTGTGCTGCTGCCAGTTCCTGCTCTAACTCTTGCCTTTTCCCCCCTCTAGGTGGCTTACTTAATTCAACAAAATGTAATTCCTCCCTTTTGCAATTTGCTGACAGTAAAAGATGCACAAGTTGTGCAGGTGGTTCTGGATGGACTAAGTAATATATTAAAAATGGCTGAAGAGGAAGCAGAAACCATAGCCAACCTTATAGAAGAGTGTGGAGGTAAGAAGAGCAAGATTTCAGTAACTTTCCCAGGGATTGCTGCTTTGGCATCCTGCTTGTGTTGGGTTGATTGTTGGCACAGATATTTTAGGCAAACCCTTTTTAAAGCAACCTTTTTGTGCCTATCAGGTGAATATCCACAGCTTTTCCTAAGTTTATGATCAAATAAAATGTGGAGGTGCAGGATAATGGCAGGAAAGTTCATTAGGTGCTAATTTTGCAACAGTCTGTATATTAGACAAATTAGTCTAATTAACAGAAACTAAATTGGTCAGTGTGGGGGTGATGTGCTTATCTGAATCATGCACAAGTCATGTCCAGGTGAACTTGGAAATCATAATTCTACATACAGTGGTTATAAAAATGTAACCACTTTAATTTCCTGGTGGCTTCGAGACTTTCTCTGTGTTGGTTGTGGTTTAAGTTATTGAGTGAAACTTATCAGGGATGAGAGAACAGTGATATTAAAGTTGGGCACAGGTAAAAAACTGTGGGATCTGTTAACATGGGGTAGAATAATCTTTAAAATACCAAATCTGGAGGGAGGGCAGAAAGATCAAGTGATGGGTGATGGCTGGGAGGAGAAAAGAGCCAAAACTCTGCTTGTCAGAGCTTCAGAAATCTTTCTGTGTACTGAACATCTGCGTTTCTGTGTATAAAATATATATAAATATGCCAGGTGGGTTTAAGAGCATCTCATTCATAACCAGATTATTCATAACTCTATTCCCAGATGTATTTTTAATTTCTTTGTTGGAAGTTGTTTGGCCTGGATTTGATGTTCTGACATCTCTTGTGTTGCTTGCAGGCCTGGAGAAAATTGAACAGCTACAAAACCATGAAAATGAAGACATCTACAAACTGGCTTATGAGATCATTGATCAGTTCTTCTCCTCAGATGATGTGAGTGTGCAGCTGCCTGCAGCGTGCTCATTGTTCTCCTGTCCAAATCTGCTCCAGGGGAAAGGCAGCAGCCCCAGGGCTGCTCTGTGGCACTTGTTGGGCTCAGGGAGGAACGAGCCCTGCTTTGAACCTATTGCATCTCCTGCCATTGCTGATGATGAAGCATCTAAAGAAGATCTGATGCCTAATTTAAGCTTCATCTCTTCTAGGGATTAAAATCCCAGGCTGGGAATAGTTCCTTTAACTCTCAGCCCCTGCCTGAGCTTGACATTTCCCATTTGATAAGCTCCCTGCTGACTCCAGGGCTGAAGCTGCTGCTTAAGAAAGAAAGCAATTGGGATATTTGAATAATTCCAGGCTGGAATGTTCAAACGTGGAGCATCCATCAAAGGCAGGGTTGAGTTGTGTGCACTCCCAGCCACAGGAGTGGGTGGCAGAGGGGGAAAGTGCAGCCCTGGCAGGCTGTGCCACGAGGGAGGGTTTTCTGCTGGGTTGGAGAAGTGCAGAAATGGTGGAGTTCAGCTGTATTCATGGCCTGATTTCACTTGGAAGAATATTTTTGTGCTGGAGTTCCCACTTCGATGTGAACAGTAAGATGCAAGTCTTGTTTAGCAACTCAACTTTGGCATTTCCAGCTGGATTTGGAATTTAATGGTGTCACTTTGGGAAGCACAGTTTGGGCTTAGCCCTTCCTTGGCATAGTGGTGCTGGTCTTCTCCCAAGCACTGAGACAGCTCCTGAGGCTGCCAGAAGCTTTTCCAGGAGAGAAAATGGTGTCAGCAAGAGGGTTTGGGGTGCCATGGAGCGTTCCCTGACAAACACAAACTAAAACACTTGGGTTTAAATCACTCCATTGTAGTGCTCTCACTAAAAGGGGAGGGATGGCAGCACTGGATGGAGAGGGAGCTGCTTTGGGGCTTGTCCAGCTCCCGTGCAGGGGGGTTTGTGGTGTCCCTGCTCACCGTGTTCCCATTGCATTTCCAGATTGATGAAGATCCAAGCCTTGTTCCAGAAGCGATCCAAGGCGGAACGTTTGGTTTCAATTCATCTGCCAATGTACCAGCAGAAGGGTTCCAGTTTTAGAGTGGTATTTTGGAAGTTTAGGTACAATGCAGCACTGAATAAAAAAAAAAAAAAGGTTTGATCCATCAATCTTGGCTCATGGGATCCGCTGCTGCATTAAATCGGGAAAGTAAATGTGAAGATTTCATTTGGAATCACAGAAAAACCCAAATGAAGTCAAGATGGCGAGTGGGTGCGAGTGAGAATGAGTGGCAAAATGTAACGACAAACTTCACACTGAATGCTTCTTTAGATTGTTCAAAGAAAAAAGGGCTACAGGTCACAGATCTTCAGTGCCTGAGAAGGAACACCGACCTCCCGGAGCGGCGGGGGGAACGCAGAACTCTCATCATCAGCCTCGTCAGCATCAGAGAGCAGGCTGCCCACGGAGCCGGGAGAGCAGCCCAGGCCCTGCCCTGAGGCCCGTGTGAGTGGCAGCGTGCCAGGGTGAGTGTCTGCCTGCCCCGTGCCAGGGTGAGTGTCTGCACTGTGCCAGGGTGAGTGTCTGCACTGTGCCAGGGTGAGTGTCTGCACTGTGCCAGGGTGAGTGTCTGCACTGTGCCAGGGTGAGCGTGTGCAGGGTGAGTGTGTGGCAGGGTGAGTGTGGCAGGGTGAGTGTGGCAGGGTGAGTGTGGCAGGGTGTGTCCCTGCAGGGTGTGTCCCTGCCCCGGGGCCCTGGGCGTGCCTGTGATGTGTCTGTGCCTGTGATGTCTGAGTGTGTGAGCTTGAGTCGCCTCCAGGGGCTGAGAAACAAAAACCATCCAATGACTTCACAAGTGTTGACTTACACTGGACACACCAAGACCGGTTTAGCAGCAGACTCTGGTTTACTCCTGCAGCCTGTGGTTTTTATCTTTTGTTTTTTCTTTTTTTTTTTTTTTTTGTTTCCTTTATTTTTTCCCCTTTTTCTTTCAGTTCTTTTTAATTTCTTTTTCCTGTTACAGCTTCTTAGTTGTTTGTAAAAGTCAGAATTTCAGGAAGGCTTCCCTGTGCATTTGCACCAGATGAATGTTTGATGTTATGAAAAGCTTTTCCATATCATCAAAACTAATTTGTAGATTTTTGCATGGAAAAACAAACAAACAAAAAAATCATCCATTTCCCTTCAAACTAGACTGTGTTGCAGTACACAAATTGCCATAATAGTAGAAAGCAGTAAAATGTGGTAATAAAACCTCATCCTTTTCATTTTCAAAGATAACATGAAGACCTTTGCATGTGGTAATCTCCAGCATAGTTCATTTTTAGATTTCGTTGAGTCCTGTAACCAAAATGTTTCTGTTGTGGTAGGATACCGTGCTGTGTTTCAATGTTACTTGTTTTCAAACTTTGTTTTCTATGAAAATGATATGGAAACGTCTAAAAATGAAATTTGGTGCATATGTACTGCTGAATAAAGAGCGAAAAAAAGAGGTGTGAATAGATGTACAAATCAAGTCATGGTTTGAACACCTTTAATATGCCTAATCCAATTGTTTTAGACTCTTTTTATCTTAGATGTAGGCAGCCATGAACAATCTATTTTGAGCCACTTTAGAGAGAAACAAAACAAAAAACCTTTGTATTTTTAAAACTTGCACAAAAAGGATGCAAGTGTTTTTATAATTGGAGGAATGCCTCAGTTTTGAGGTCGTGCACACTAAATTCAAGGTGATGTTACAAATTTGTACAAAGTGAACTCTTGATAAGGTGGCTCATTGTAGGAAATGCTGTGCCTTCCCCTTTGAGCACAAGTGTTGCATGAACAACAGTTTGCTATAATAAAAACATCCCAGGTTAGCCACCATTAGCATCTATATCTACCTTGTGTTTTCAAATCAGCTGGTAATTCTGAAACACTGTAGAATGGATAAAGATTATTTTGTGATCATAACTCTTTGTTGGACTAGAGTATTTTTGCAGCATTCCTTGTCATCAGAAACATGGTTAAAAGTTTAAAACTAGAAGCAGCAGAAAACTAGCTTGTGAATTTATCCAAGTAGAGTGCAGGCTAGGCTGTCTTGGGGAAATAAACATTAAAACTTGCAACTCTGCTGCTCTGGCTGTTTCTTTACAGGATATTCACATTTCTCCTGGTAAAACACAGAGATGCTTTGAGGAAAGTGACTTTTCAAGGCTCTGGGTTGAGGTTTTTACCTGTTAAATGTTGGTTTGTTGCAGGCTGAAAGCGTGGAGTTATTTTGCTATAAATGTTAAAAAAAGAACAATTTTACTTCCATTTTACTTAATTACCTCTGTGTATTCACTCAGTAAATCAGGGCTGTTTTCATGGACCTGGGAGTCCATGGAGGAGGGAAATGAAATCCTTTGTGTGGAAGTTGCAACGTTCTAAGGAAAATTCTAACCAGTAAATTCTAATTTTCACCCTCCAACACCTTTGTGAGGGATGTTCCACAGAAAATGGCTGTTTTACAAACCTTTCTTCTTGGGGTAAGAGGAGAAAAGGTTTTTCTAAAAACAAAATACCACCCAAACTGTTTTTAATGCTGAAAAAATTATGTATTTAATGCTGAAAAAAAGCCTTTTGGGGCACTTCCTGGGTATAATATAACTCCAGAAAATTCCCTTGAGCTGCTGCTGTTCCAGCTTTTTCCCTTTTTTTTTGGTGGATTTGGGGTTTTGGGGTGGGTTTTTAAGAAGGAAATTCTGATTCCCTGCTTGACAGCAGATCCTGTCGCTGTTACTTGATCAAAATGTGGGAATGTGAAATATTCCAGCCTCCACAGGGTGGCATCACCGGAGCTCTCCAGGAGCTCCTGAATCCTCTCTGTGATGCCTTTTTTCCCCAAATTTGCATTTTTGAGGTGATGCCGTTGAGGAAAGAGGGATTTGTTCGGGAATCTTGGGATACAAACCAGAAAAAAGAATTGGGAATTGCCTCTGGGAATGCTGATCACTGAGTTTGGATGTTTTATCCATATTTATATGTTTCATATATAGTAAAATATTCTGTATTTTGGAGTAGAAAATTACCTTTTCATCTGAGTTTAGGATAGCAAATAAAAAAAGATTTAAAATATTAAAAGGACAAAAATTAGTCCACAAATCAGCTGTGCCAGGTGGGAATTTTTCTTTTAGAGAAAAAAAATCAGCTAGCTAGCCTGGAATTTTAGGATCTGAAAGAAGAATAAGCTGAGTGGAAAATTTCTTGAGAGAATTGATCCTTTCTCTGCTGGAAGTGGAATTATCCCTCATCGACCTCATCCCATCTTCCTTCCCAGTAAGTTGTGAATTTCTGCTTTGGGAGTGGGACAAGCTGGTAAAAATCCCAATTTCTACACAGAACAGTCAGATAACGACCAATTTAAAAGGATTTCAAGGCAAACCAAACCCTGGCAGAGCCACTTCATAACTTTAGGATGTCTTCAGATTAAAACTCAAAGCTTTTTTGCCACTTTTAACTATAAATGTTTCCTCAGCCCTGCGTGTCACCAAATTCCTGGCGGGGAAGCTGCTCCTGAGGCTGGAAGCAATTAGAGGAATTCTGCATCTGGATCAAATATTGGTGAGAGGAAACTCAGCAGCTGCAAACGTGTCAAGTTTACAAACTCACTCAGGGTAAGTTGTAGCTACTGCTCCAGTGAAACACACAAATCATTGGGAAAATGAATATTGCTGCGTTATCCACAGGAAAAGTGGCTGGGAGCTTCATTTCCATCAAATAATTCCCATTTTTGTTTGTCAATCCATTATAAATCCTGTATTTATCCTGCTGCACCAAAGCTGGGGAAGACTTTTTCTTAAGTTGTCATTAAAATGTCAATACTTTCAATTTCTATAAAGCACTAAAGGCTGCTCTTACTAGAAAAGGACCTATTTAGGGAAACTTTAACTCTTGGTAAATGTGTCCAGCAGTTTTTTAATTTGATGGAAAGGCAGATGAGGGTCAGACTTCTATCAGCAATGCAGATCATGGGGTTAATCGCAGATTTAATTCCTGGAATGGCAGTTACACTTGAAATGCTGCTTCATCTTGAGTTCTTAACTGAGTACATAAAATAGATGAAAACCAGCATATGTTCTTACTCTCAGTATTATGAATTATTGTCAAAAGCTGCCTTATTTTCTGCACCTGTACTTTTCCCCATAGGATTTTCCTGATGTGCTGGGTAATTTGTGATTAGAACTTTAGGGTTTTTATTATTTGAAATGTAATTCTAGCCGTTTCCCAGACATTTGTATAATATTCTCTACGCAGTAGTTTTAAGACACTGTTTAGATAAGTTTTGAATGAGAAAAGCCTTCATTGGGTGTTTCTCTGGGCCTGCCCCCCTTCCCAGGGCGGAATTCCTTCCCCAAACCCCACCCAACCCTGCCCCTGGATCCATTCCCTGTGTCCTTAAAAATCCTCTCAGCTGTCTTCGGCAGCCGAGGCAGATAAATGAGCGTCAAAGAAAAGACGAAGTCATTTCAATTTCCGCCGTCAGCAGCTGGCACGGGCGCGGTTCTGTCTCCCAAGCACGGAGGAGGTTCCGCGTCTCCCGATTTCCACCTTCAGGATGAATTTTTCCGCGGGTTGTGGGCAGGAATGAGGTTGAGATGCACAGCGGGGATGAAGGCGCGGCTCCCCGCTCCGTGCCTGCTTCCCTTCCTTCCTTTCCTTCCTTCCCTTTCCTTCCTTCCTTCCTTCCCCTCCTTCCCCTCCTTCCAGCGGTTTCGCCCCCGCAGCGCCGCAAACCCCGCTGCGGCAGGGCCCCTGCGGGGTCTCGGCTCCCTCCCTCCCTGCCCTCGCTCCCTCCATCGCTGCCCTCGCTTCCCTCCCTCGCTCCGTCCCTCAGCTCCGCCTCTTCCCGCTCCCGCCATTGGCGCTCGAGGGCCGCTGCCGTTACCGGTCGGGGCGGCGAGAGCGGCTCCATCGCCCGGCGGAGCTCCACGGGAGAGCCCCGGAGCGGCTCCATCGCCCGGCGGAGCTCCACGGGAGAGCCCCGGAGCGGCTCCATCGCCCGGCGGAGCTCCACGGGAGAGCCCCGGAGCGGCTCCATCGCCCGGCGGAGCTCCACGGGAGAGCCCCGGAGCGGCTCCATCGCCCGGCGGAGCTCCACGGGAGAGCCCCGGAGCGGCTCCATCGCCCGGCGGAGCTCCACGGGAGAGCCCCGGAGCGGCTCCATCGCCCGGCGGAGCTCCACGGGAGAGCCCCGGAGCGGCTCCATCGCCCTCCGATGCGTGTGCGAGCACGGCAGCAGGGAGCCGCAGCTGGAACCTGCCGAGCCCCAGGCTGAAACACGAGAAAAGCGGCGCTCGCCGGGCCGGGCCGGGCCCTCACGGACCCCTCAGGCTGCGGGGACCCTCAGCATCCGCCCGGGCCCTCCCGGGGAGCCCCGCTGGGCGATGGAGCCGCTCCGGTGCTGCCGTGCTCGCACACCTTCTGCCGGCCGTGCCCACCGCCCCCCGAGGCGCTGCCCGGCACCTTCGCCCTCAAGGCCGCCATGGACAAGTGCCGGCAGGAGGAGGCGGCCGCGGCCGGCAGCGAGGCGGGGACGTGCGGGGCGCAGCCCCGGCAGCCGCTGGACGTTTACTGCCCGCGGGAGCGGCGGCTGGCGTGCGGCCAGTGCCTCACCAGCGCCGGGCACCGCGGGCACCCCACCGATGGCCCGCGGAGCGCCTGCAGGAAAGGCAGGGAGGCCTCGGGCCGGCTCCTGGAGGAGCTGAGGGATCCGTCCCGCTCCGGGGCGTTCTCGTGCTGCGAGAGGCTGCAGCAGCGCAGGCCCGCTGCCGGGACGCCCTGCGGAGCGACAGGGAAGCTGTGCTGCGGGATTGTAAGGAGCTCGGTGATGCCTTGGAGCAGCAGAAGGAAGCTCTGCTGAGCGCACTGGATGAACTGCAGAGCGTTTCGGAGAAGTTCGATCCCCTCCTGGAGGAGGTGGAAAAGCTGCAGTTAGAAGAGAGAGTTAAGGGAGCTGCACGCAGCTGTTCAGAAGGAGGAGTCCCCGCTGCTTTTCCTGGAGAAGCTGGAAGGGCTGCAGCTGAGGCTCCAAGCTCTCAGACAGAAGCAGCTCCCAGAGCCTGAACCTGCGGAGATCCATCCCAGGATGGAGAAGGTGCTGCAGGACACGTGGGCTGAGACAGAAATGGGGCAGGTGCACAAGGTCCGCACTCCAGCGCTCCGGGAGGCGAGCAGCAGCTGCACCCCGGGCTGCTCTGCCTGAGCCCAACCTTCCCCTGCTGCTCCTGTCACTCGTGGCCCCGCTGCTCCAGGATCTCCTCTCCGGCGTGGCTCTGCCGGGACTGCTGCCTGTACCTGCAGGACAGGGCACGGCAGCTGTGCCACGGCCCTGCCTTTCCATGGGGCTGTGCAGGAGGATTCTCCCTGACTACTCTGATTGGATTGAAAACCCCTGGTGCACAACCCAGCATTATTTTCAATTGCTACTTAAAAGCCGGACCGTTAAAGCTCCACCCTTGTTCTGTTTCCATGTCCCTCCTTTCTGTGTTGCAGGGATCTCCTCTGAAGTTCTGATCCACTTCAGGTGAGGAGAGCTGAGTTTTGCCTTGATCCACAACTTCAGCATTCAGTCGTTAACATCCTCCTGGAGTTCACTGCCAAAGATCAGGTGCATTGCTGAGCTTGTGCTGTAACTCAAAACTAACTACACTGATTCCTTAAATTGGTGTCTGTCTTTGGTGCTGCCCCTTCCAAACCTGATGCACTCTCTGTTTTCATCACTTCACGTCTCCCTTTCCTCCATTTTTACATGACATTCAAAAAGTGGAATTTACTGAGGCTGGGTTTATATTTACAAGATGCAGTTTATTCAAAATCTACAAACCAAAACGAAGTCTACAATAGAAAATGAGGTCAGACAAAAATAAACAGCAGCCGTGGGGCTGGAAGTTGCTTCCTGCCTATTTTTGGGCTACACTGGATGCAAGGAGGCCACGTTCCTCAGTCCTTTCAGAGCCAGGACTTTGGGGTTGATGGCCACACTTTTGGTGGTGTTCTGGGTTTTATAAATCCCAATTAATCTGTCTGCAATCTCAAACATGTTGTTCCGCAGGGAGATGATGATGAACTGGGCGTTCCTGGTTTGTTCCTGAAACAGAAATGATTTGTGTTAGTGCCTAACATTCCCAAAATTCCCTCTGTCCTGGTGTGGCACACAAAGCCAAGTTTCAAACTGCAGCTGCAGGCAGGGAACTTCCAGGTGCTTCCCAAATCTGAAGCAGCTGCTGCTAATCTTTGCCACCTGTTTCCAAAACTGCAGTTAATAATAACTGAATATTCCATTTTATTCAAGTTTAATTACCTGAACTGGAGCTGTGTAAGTTTGCTTTGATTAAATATGGTGAGGGCATAAGTTTTAAAGGCATGAAAAAAAATAGTTACTACTAATTAAGATAGAGATCAGAGACACTGATGGGAATGACATGGAAGTATAAATCCAAGGAACCTTGGGAATGATGAGCTGGCAACAACACAACAGCTCAAGTTGTGACAACAGCTGCTGCTTTTGGGGGAGCAGGGAAAGTGCAGCACCCCAGAGCTTCAGTCTGCCTGGAATGGTGAGGAGGAGGAGGAGGAGGCCCCTCTCAGGAGCTGGGGCAGAGGAACTCACATAGATGTAAAATGCCACGATGGAGACGTTCTTGAAGTCGAGGGCGGCGTCGATCTCGTCCATGAAGTAGAGAGGGGTGGGCTTGTAGTGGTGGAGGGCAAACACCAGGGCCAGGGAGCTCAGGGTCTTCTCTCCTCCTGACAGGTTGAAGATTTTCTTCCAGCTCTTCTTGGGAGGCCGGACACTGGAACAGAGCAGAGCTGGGTGTGTCAGGAGCTCTGCCCCGTGCCAGAGCTCAGGGTGAGCCGGGCAGGAGAGCAGCCCCTGCAGCCCCTGAGCCCCTCCCAGCCGAGCTCCCTGCACGGCTCCATCCTGGGAGCAGCTCTGCCACAGCCCTGCCCTCGCCCCCTGCACACAACAGAGGCACCTGCCACTTCACAGCTTTCCAGCTGCTTTGGTTCCTGATCTTCTCAGGAGAAAGAAACCAATCTCAGAGCTAAAAAATTGTGGTTCCTGTCATTATTTGCCCACATCGAGCCTGTCTTGGTTCACTGATCATCAGTGAACATTCAGTTTAAAAGCAGGTTGAAAAATGGACTGTGATGATTAAAACTGAATAGAATATGAAGTGTTTGGAAAACCTGAACATGATTCCCTCCGAGAAGGGATCCAGACTGTCCACAAGCTCCAGCTCAGCATCCCCTCCCAGCGTGAGCATCTGGTAGTTCTCCTTCAGCTTGTTGGTGATGACATTAAACCCTGCCATGAATTCATTCAGCCTCTGTTTCCTGAGCTCTTCGAAGGCCTCTCTGAATTTGTCCCTCTCGCTGGTGATGTTGTCCAGCTCTCCCACGTGCTTCAGGTACTGCTCCTCCTGCAGGGGAAAACATCCACACCCAAGGGCACTTAGAGCAGCTGCCTCCTCACTTGAGAGTTTCAGCCACTTTTGCTACCATTTGGACATTCCTTTTCCCCAGCTTGGCTAACAGCCCTGAAACAAAACCCCCAAACTGTCTCTCTTTTTCCATCTCTGCTGCTGAGGGAAAACAAAAATAAAACCCTTGTCAAAATAAAAAATACTTCATCTGTTGAATGGCTCACTCTTACTGATAGGAGGGAAAAATCCCAGCCTTGACTCTATTAAATAAACATTCCCAGGAGAATCATGGAATTATTTAAGTTGAAAAAACCTTCAAGATCACCCAGGAACCCTTTGTCACCTGCCAGTGACAGTATGGAAGCTCCTAGGAACAACTTTGACCTTGGCTAAGGGTTGGCAGCAAGAGGCTCCCCGAAGGGAGGAGCAGCCCCGCGTTGGAGTGCCCCGGGCCGGGCTGTACCTTGTTCCTGTACTCGGCGATGGCTGCCAGGTTGGGGCGGAGCTGGTGGCGCTGTGCCTCCAGCAGCGCGATTCTCTTGCTGAGCACGTCGGGCTCCTGCAGCGCCCCCAGCTCCTCCTCGCTCAGCGCCCGCAGCTCCTCGGGGGCCTCGCCCTCGATGGCGTGCAGGGACAGCTTGGAGATCTGCAATGCAAAACACGGCGGCTGCAGCGCTCCAACCGACACGTGCTGCCGTCTCTAAAATGAGCTTTTGCTGGGTTAGTGCAGGGAAGCTTCTCATTTCCAAACGCTCTGAGATTCTTCCCACAAGTCCCTTGAAAATAGGATGTGAGAAAGAGAATAAATAGCCCTTTATCCTGTTCTCCTGTTCCTGCAAATGCAGCAATGAGCTGTGATCTGAAGAGGAATTTTCTCCCAAATCCTGTTTTCTAAGGGGCTGTTGAGTTTGTTCTGTAAGATCCACAGAGAAGCTGTGGCTGCCTCTGGATCCCTGAAGTGCCCAAGGCCCAGCCAGGGCTTGGAGCAGCCTTGGATAGTGGAAGATGTCCCTGAGGGTGGATCTGGATGAGCTTTAAGGTCATTCCACAACTCCCAGATAGAAATTTTAGGAACTGAACCATTTCCCACCTCTTTTTGCCAGTGTTTAATCTTTCCCTGGTGGGTGGAAATGTGGCTGTCGATCTGTTCAATTTTCAGCTTGATGCTCAGAGCTTCACTCTGAAGGGCATGTTCAGCATCCCGAATCGTTTTCACCTCCTGGAGTAAATTCTTCTGCTCCTCCTGCACTGCTGGCAAAGCTTCCTGAATAGAAAAATGGTAAATGACCCCCAAAAGGGCATTAATCAATCACCTACAAAAATGTTGCAGAGTCTGTTTTCACCTAATTTACTCACGGCTATTGCTGGACACAAATAAATATTCTTGGATTTATAACTGATCCCTCAATTCTGGAAAGACTGAGAAAATGCTGCAGTTTTTATTTTCACTCCAGATCTGGATCAAGTGGGTCCTACACTCATTTTTAGCTAATTAGAGAATGACATCAAAGCTTAGATTTATCTGAAAGCATTTCAGCCATCCTGGGTTTACCTCTCTTACAGAAATCTAGATGGGAAACTAAAATCCCACAGAAGCAGAAAAAATTTAGGTTTAAGCAACTTTTGAACCCAGCAATTTTTTTGGGGTATAAGTTCTTTCCTAAACTGGGTCAGGATAAATTTCCAGGTGAGTATAAAAAATGAAACCACACCATTGGCACGGCAATGCTGTGCAGAGAGAATGGGATGGCAGTGGAGGACTGAACTCCTCTCCCTGCTTCCCCTGGAGCCCAGAGTGGTCCCAGGACTCACCTCAGCCTGCCTGCACTCGTTCATCACCTCGGTGGCTTTGTCCTCCAGCGTTGTCAGCTCTGCTGTCAGGTTCTTCATTTCCTTCTCATTTTCTTCCATCTCCTTCTCCGTGCGCCTCAGAGCCTCCTCGGATTTCTTCAGGTTCCTGCCCAGGGGCAGATCTTTGTGCAGCCCCCAGCAGGCAAAGAGCACAGAAAATAACCCAGGAGCACCAGCCCACAACAAGGAGGAAGTGCTGGTTTAAGCACCAACTCCTGCACTCCAGAGGCATCCAAGGAAAACAAAGTTGTCTTCCTCAGCAGCCAGGCCTCACTAAATGGCTTCATTTCTTCTTTCAGAGGTTGGAATCTCTATGGATTGCTGAGCTCCCATAAAAAATAGAACTCATTTTATTTCCTGACAGACCTCCTCATAAAATCACTCCCTTCAGGATTGAGCTGTTCCAGCACGTCCAATCAAGTGCTATTTTGGACTTTATCCTGAATATTTATCCTGAATATTGCAGTTAGGCAATATTAGAGAAGTAATTCAGGCAAATACTAGAGAAATGCTGACTAAAGGTGACTTTTAAACTACTAGAAACTACAAAATTTGACATCCCTTTCCCTCCCTGAGCCCCACTCAGCACAGTGAGTGAGTGCTGTACCTCTCTGCAGTCCTGGCTGCCACCTGGGCCTTGGTGATGGCTGAGGAACATTCATCAATTTCCTTGTCAATCTGATCGATTTTGTCCTGCTGAGCCTTCAGTTTCCGGTTGTTGGTGTCCATGATGAGCTGGTGCAGCCGTTTCACCTCCTCCTCCATCTTCCTGGCCTTGCCGGCCACGTGCTCGTGATCTGTGCATGGAAAGGGGAGTTGAGGGCTCTGTGCCAGCCCTGGGCTCTCGTGGCCAGCAGCACTGAAGGGATGAAGCCACGGAAGCGGCTTCACGTGGAAGCTCTGCTCTCTTCTCCCCTGAGAGGTGCACAGATTCTCTGTGCTGTGACAAATGAGGAGTTTAACTGTGACAAACATCAAAATCCTGCCACTCCTTTCTGCCACTGCTCTCCTGCCTTAGAAACCACTCCAGATGGATTAGTTAATTACACGGAGTATTTAAATACACGAGGTGGTGTGAGGCAGTGCTGTCCCAAGGGAGATGCAGTGATCACCACGGAGTCGAAGCGGGAAAAGAGGAAGTTTAATTTTTCTCACAGCTTATATAGATTTCTAGAAAAGAGACCACATTGGAAGACTGAGGTTCAACCTCTTCACTTCCACTGGTCTGAGAAAGTGTCCATCAATTCCTTTCACAGAAAGGAATGTAAATAAGATAAAGAATTCTGTAAACAGTTTTTGTTTACATGAAATTTCTGACTCCAAGGACTTGAAGGCTGGAAGGCGAGACAACAAGGTGGTGCATTAGCAGTTATTCCAAGCTTATTCTCTGCATTTAATTAATGGGAAGATGCTCAAAGTCAAATTCTTGGAACTGGTCAGCAGCATTTCCCAGGAGCTGGTGTAACTGTGTAGTTCCTGTCCCTGCTGAACAGCATCACTGCACAAAAGGGATGTGTACCCACAAAGAATACAGGGATTTATTTTAAACTCATGGCAGAGCCTGGTTAGAGCCTGGCAAAACCTTCATTTAGCTTTTAAATCATTACCTCCTCATTAACAATTCTAATTAAACTAAGTTTCCCTATGAATGTGTGATACAACCACAAAAATCTAAGCAAAGAAACAAAATACTGAAATTCATGTTTACTTTAGCTTGACTGAAACATGAACTTGAGCAATTACAAAGAAAAGGGGTTTTACTCTCTGACCTCTTGAAACACCTTAGAAAAACGAGGTCCCAAACCAAGACAGGGAACTGAAGCACAAATCCAAATCCATTCCTTCCTCTGTTGCTAAAAGAGATTACTACAATTTTTATCTCTAATCCCCTCTCCCCAAAATGTACCTTTTTTATAACCATCAAGGACTTTTTCCAACTCCTTCTGTTTGGCTTTGTCTGGAGCAGCAGCAGCGACGTTGGCTTCGAGTTCTTTGATTTGATTTTTGAGATCAGTTTCTTGTTCAGAAAAACCCTGCAGAGGACACAGAGCTGGGCTGGAATCCTGTCCCTGGAAAGTTCTTGACAGCAGGCAGGCCTGTGTGGGGCTGAGGCTGGAAGTGCTCAGGAATTCTCACCTGGATACTGGCTGTGTATTTCTCCGACGTGTTCCTCATTTCCCGAATGTCCTGCTGCAGTTTCCTTATGGCTTCCTCAAGCTGGGATTTCTCCTCCACACACTGCACGGCTCTTTTGGAATCCCTCTGCAGCTGGGATTCCATTTTGCTGATCTACACAGAATGAGAGGATCCTTTACTGGTGTCACCACGACAAAACCAAGCCAGGGCTCATCCCTGTGCTCAACAGCTCTTAAAACACAGCAGAAAGTGGAGCAGAAACTTCAGCTTGGGGAGTCTGAGTGCTGGGAACATCAGCTGTGCCAGTGAGGAACAAGAGGAGCAGCTCCAGATTAAAACCTGGATGGAATTCAGAAGGAACAGCAAACTGTGTCCTGCTCTGCCAGAAAGGTGTCCAGGCTATCCAGGGGAGCACTGTCAATTCAGTCATGGGCTGGGCTGTGAACACACACAGAATCCCAGAGTCCCTGAGGCTGGAAAAGCCCTCCAGGACCACGGAGTGCAGCCTGTGCCTGGTCTCCACTGTGTCCCCAGGGCAGAGCACTGGGTGCCACCTCCAGGGATGGGGACTCCAAACCTCCCTGGGCAGCCCCTGCCAATGCCAACCCTTTTATCCCTGGTGCACTTCCAAGCATCATAACCTCTGCTAACATGGGAATTTTGGCTTTGTAACCCTCTGTAATTATCTTCCATCCCAGATTGCTCCTGCTCACACTGCTTTGAAAAGCACATGTGTGTCAGAACTGCCCAAACGAAGGAATTCTGCTGGAATGCCATTTCCAAGATGTGCTCACCTCTTCTTCTGAGATATCCATCACAACTGAGGAGCCCATTCTGCCCTTCATGACTTTTCCTCCCCCACCAGTCATGGTTCCTACAGAAAAAGGGATGAAAAGAGGTCAGAGAACTCCCTGGGCTTTGCTGTCACCCACGAAGTGCTTCCCAAGGAGCTCCAGCTGGGGCTGCAGTACCTGACACCTCGATGATCTGTCCTTGCAGGGTTACCACCCTCCACCTTTTCTCCTTTTGGAATGCTATTCTGGTGGCTTCTTCCAGGTTTCTGGCCACCAGGGTGTCCCTGAGAGCGAAGTAGAAGGCCAGGCGAACCTTTGGGTCCTCCACCTTCACCAGGTCAAAGAGGCGTGGGGTGTTCTCTGGAGTTGGGATTTTCTGCATTTTCTTTTCCCACACAGCCATCTACACCCACAGAGGAAATCAAGGAATGAATCTTTGGGATAAACCCTGAGGTCATTCCGTTATTCTGTGGGATGATAAGGCTTTAAAACCAATGTAATTAGGCTGCAATTAACAGTGAAATGGTTTGTTTGCTAAGGGTGGGACTCACCTTGTCCAGGGCTATAAAGGTGGCAACTCCAATGCCTCCAGCCTTCAGGAAGTTCACACAGGCCTGGGCAGTGTCAATGGTGTCCACAACGATGTGATCCAAGGCTCCACACGAGGAGGAGATGGCCACATCATACTTGTCATCGATGGCTCCCAGGTCCCCCTGAGGATTGAGGGACGAGGGGCAAACACTGATTATCTGGCACCTGAGCTGCCCTTTGAGTTCTGTCCCAGTAAATCCACAAATGCGCTTTTAAAAATCTGAATAAACTGAGTTTTCTGAAGCAGATAATTCTCCTCAGACAAAAAACTGCAGAATACAAACCCAGCACTTTTACAATTACACTGACGTGCAACAGGAATGAAAAACTCTGCTCTGAATTATCAGAACTTTAAACCAATGTTGCTTGGAAAGAACTGAAAAATGTTTGATTTTACAGTAAGTCCACAGCATTTACAGCTCTGCTCTCCAAACTCCTAATGCCAGGGAAGTGAGGCATCCCACACTCTGTCACAGGAACACTGCTCAGCTCCTCTAAAGTCCAACACGAAAATTTTAATGGCCTTCTAAAACTTACCAGCCTTCCATAGAGCCCAGGAATATTCCCACATTTCTTCTGCTGGAGCAGAGCCTCGAGCACTTTTCCTCTGCTGCGACTTTGTGCGAAAGAACTTTTGGCTTCTTCTACTTTTTGGCGCAGGCTTCGCACGAGATCCTTGGCCCTGGATTCTTCCCTTCCCAGCTTCTCCAGAGCGTTCTCTTTCTGGGGGTTCAAAGACATTGGCTCAGCCTCCCAAAATCTACTGCATTCAGGGAGTCTTCAATGCATGGTTTTGTTCTTTGGGGAATGATTGAGGAGCAAGAACTGAAATTTGAAGAATGGTTTGGGTTGGGAGGACATTAAAGCTCCCCCATGGCAGGGACACCTCCCACGGTCCCAGGCTGCTCCAAGCTCCATCCAGCCCGGCCCTGGGCACTGCCAGGATCCAGGGGCTGCTCTGGGCACCTGTGCCAGGGCCTCAGCACCCTGAAGAAGGCTCAGGAACGAAGCCACATCAGTGTGAAATTAAATCTATTCCCTTGCAGGGATACGCAGGATTTAAGTCAACATTGGCTTAACAAAGCCATTCTGAAATCCAGTATTTGCTCTACCAGCAGAGTTGAGTATTAGAAAACAGCTTTTCAGAGGAGATGGGTCATGGTTTACATTCACCACAAAGACTGCCAGAGAGAAGGGTGGGCCCTCTGGTTTGTGACTCAAAACAAAAGGGACAAGGCAATTCTCACCTCCCTGAGCTGCTGCTCAGCCTGGGGCAGTTTCCCAGCGATGTCGGAGATGGCAGCTTTCCTTTCCCTCAGGGTGCTGGAGGTGCTCTGCAGCGCCTCCTGGGCCTGGCTGAGCCGAGCCACAGCAGAGTTGTACCTGCTGAGGTAGAGCTCCAGCTCGGACTGTGCTAGCTCCATCCTGGAGCAGGCCTCCGTCACCTCCCTGCTGAACTCCATCAGCTCCTTCTCCTTGCCCTGCAGAAACACCAGGGACAGCTCAGGCCCTCAGCTGGCCAAAGGGAACAGGGAATGGGATGTGCTTTTCCAGCCCTGGCAGCAGGAAACACTTCTGCTCTCTGGGAGAAGCAGCGTTTCTTCATTAATTAACATTAATGGCTTAACAAGGCTTTTCCTAATCATAAAGAACTTCAGGGAGTTATCACAGAGCATTTCCATACAAGCTCTGTATTGTTTTTCTCAAAGGTGGGAGGAGCCCTACACACTGAGCTAAATTAAGCTCAAATCCATGGAGAATCCACGCTTTCAAGGACAGAAAATCACCCTGGATTTATTTACAAGATAAACTTCCAGCCTCCAGGTACTGAACACCATCACCACCAATAACCAAATGTTAAAGTAGTTGTCCATTAATTCACAGACAGTGTGGGAAAGGCTGGGAACAGCACATTCCAAAATATTTTTATTCATTTAAGCAACACCATTGGCTTAAATGTTTTGGTGGCAGAAAATCAGGGTGTATTATTTACATTAAACCTATGAATGAGCTATTGGATGCTTGAGCACTCAAAAAGCAGCCAAGGCTTTAACTGGAATTATTAATTTCAGCTTAATTTCCCATCGAGGCTCCTCTGAACCACCACAAGGAACAGTGGCCTTGTCAATAAATGGAATTTTACAAGTGCTGCTGGTTTCCTTGAGAAGAGTGAAGTTAGAGCAGGTGGGTAATTCCTGCCTGTCCAAACCTCTTTTTCCTTCTGAATCCCCTTGGTCTCCTCCTGCAGGCTGGCCAGGACCTGCCTGAGCTTGGCCTCCTCCTTGTCCTTGGCCTGTGCCAGCAGCTCCCTCTTGGCCGTGGCGTCCTCGATGGCTTTGGTGCTCGTGGAGGGGACGCCCTTCAGTTCCTCCACCTGCACCAGGAAAGCACTTTGAGCCTCCTCTCCCCCCGGGACAGCAATTCCTGAACCCTGGGGCAGCAATTCCTGAACCCTGGGGCAGCAATTCCTGAACCCTGGGGCAGCAATTCCTGAACCCTGGGACAGCAATTCCTGAACCCTGGGGCAGCAATTCCTGAACCCTGGGGCAGCAATTCCTGAACCCTGGGGCAGCAATTCCTGAACCCTGGGACAGCAATTCCTGAACCCTGGGGCAGCAATTCCTGAACCCTGGGGCAGCAATTCCTGAACCCTGGGGCAGCAATTCCTGAACCCTGGGACAGCAATTCCCGAACCCTGGGGCAGCAATTCCTGAACCCTGGGACAGCAATTCCTGAACCCTGGGACAGCAATTCCCAAATCCCTCCTGCACCCAAAGGCTCCCAACAGCTCTCAGTGACCAGGTCCGTCATTAACTCATTCATGGAGTCATGGCTGCAGTGAGTGATTAGCAAACAAAACCTCTAGCTGATTTAATGACTTAAAATAGCTGATTAAAACTATTTAAACCCCATTTTTCCACTTTCCTTGTGCCCTTCCTATTTTCTCTCACAATTAACTGCACTTTCCAAGCCAGTTCAGCTGATCCCACCCCCTACCTTTTCCTTGTCCTTTTGAAGTTGCTTCTCCAGTTTTTTAGCTTTGCTCTTGGCATGTTTGAGATTCTCCCTCACTTTCACATCCTGCAAATCCAACTGAGTGAATTTTTCTTTATTTTCCTCTATGAACTTCATAATTTTATTGTGTTTCCTGAAGAAAAAAACCCAAAAGAATGATTTTATACAGTAGAAAAATTAAGCTTATTAAGCTTGGTTTAATAAGTCAACGTGAAGAATTTAAATTAATATTACTCAGGTTTTGTGATAAACAATATCCAATATTCACTATATTCCCAGTATTTTCCCTGGGAAAATGATGTTCCATTAGAAAAAGATCAACTACCCAAGCAATATTAAACACATTTTCAGAATTTTTCACTTTTTTTTGTCTTGACAGAATTGCTAATTCCCATCTCTTCCCAGTAATTCCCTGAGGATGAGCAGGTCAATATTGCAGCTGGATTGGAGATCAGCACCCAGGCAAAGGGATTTTAAGAAACACAATTTATGCATAAATGATTCATGGGGAAACCAGGGAAAGATTCCCAAACCCATGTCCCTAAGCCTTAGGGTTATAAATCTAAAAAACATTTACTGATTTTTTTTGTACAGTCAACATAAAGAAATATTTAAATTCCAATACAAAGATCAAACATTTGCTTATTGTAATCGTGAATCTTACCCAGAACCAAATCAAAGCAACGTGAATTTTAATGTTTTTGTGCATTTGATTTATTTTTGTGCATTAATTTAAATGCTTCTTTGTGTATTTAGACATACCAGAAGTGACTCTGCTCATCAGATAATTTAATTTTTTGGTGGGAAACATGTAAAACACATCTCTGAAGTACTCACTTCTCAAGTTCTTTCAAAGCTTTATTCTTGGTTTTTGTTTCCTCTGCAAGTTTACTGCTTTTCTCATTAATACTTTTAGTTTCTTCATTAATTTTCTCCTTCTGAGTTTCCAGGTCATTTATTCGTTTGTTTAGGTCATGGCTAGGAAAAGAAAACAACAATAAATCCTCACTTTTCTCCATCTTCACGATGAATGTTCCAATTCTCAGTGTAACAGGATTATGTAAAATTTGGAGTTAGAAATAGAAAATATTTCTAATTACAGATACTGAAGCACAGTTTACCAGCAGCCCCACCACATTAAAGCCAACCCAAAGCTTGAGAATTACTTACATGTAATATTGAAACATCTGATTCTTTTCCTTAAATATTTTGTTTTCCAAGGAAAGGAACTCAATGGCTTTATTCTTGTCCTCTTCCAAAGCATCCTTTTCTTTCTCCACTATTTTCACTCTATTTAACTGGAGAAAACAGAGGGGCAGAGCTGAGGCAGGGCCAGCACTACAGGAGAAAACCACGAGGAGCAAATCCCAAACCCTCAGCAGTAGGACATGAACCCTCTGGAAAAACAGTGTCAGGAATTACCTCTGCAAGGAATTTATGGCCATTTCCTCTATCCCAACCTTCTGACTGGCCATTTTCAATTGAATCCCTACAACTACAGGTGCAGTTTACACCAAGCGTGCCACAGGATTAACCACGGGCACACCAAGGAGAAGGAGCTTTGATTTTACTCAGAGCTGTTTCAGCCCGTCCAGCACTGCACTCCCCGCTGCAGTGGGAGGCCGCAGAGGCGGGTGGCAGTGCTCAGCGCTCCGGGAGGGTGGCAGGGCTGTGTGCAGGACGCCGGGGCAGCCTCAGGGGGCAGGGCTCAGTGTGGCAGGGCTGTGTGCAGGACGCTGGGGCAGCCTCAGGGGGCAGGGCTCAGTGTGGCAGGGCTGTGTGCAGGACGCCGGGGCAGCCTCAGGGGGCAGGGCTGTGTGCAGGACGCCGGGGCAGCCTCAGGGGGCAG
>VZUI01050475.1:0-80721 GCA_013401135.1 Cettia cetti
CAGCTGCCGGGCAGCGGAGCTGTTTAACGCCTCTCTGCATGTGGGGACCGGCAAGGGGAAGCTGCTGCCCCGTGCCCCTGTGCCCCTGCCCCTGCGCCCCTGCCCTCGTGCCCCCTGCCCTCGTGCCCCCCGCCCTTCTGCCTGTGGCGCAGCTGGCCAGGGGTGGCCAGGCAGGCAAGGCTCGCCATGGGCCATGCTGAGATGGTGGCGGCTGTGGCACTTTGCCGCATGCTGCACTGGGGATGGTCCCAGCGGGGTGCTTCACCAGCCTTGGAAAAAAATACTGTGCAGGTGCTGTTTGGATTTTCTTGTTAAATAGATCATCACAGAGGCATTACCAACCTCTCTAACTGGGCCAGCAGCGTGGCCATCTCCAGAGCCATCAGAGATTGGTTCTGTGTTGGACATGGTGGAAGCTTCTAGCAGCTTCTCAGAGAAACTACCCCTGTGGGTCCGCCTGCTACCAGAAACCAGGCAGGCTGTGCCAAGCAAACACATTGGGGGACATAATTTTACAGTATATCTTGGTTTTTACTTAATTTTTTTCAGTTATGTTGGTTTCTGGACCCTTTGCTATGCTTCTCCTGCTACTCAGGTTCCTCCGAGTGCCAGACAGGCTTTGGGTGTGACATGCCTAATGCAGGCTGGCCCCTGGCCTAATCACTGGGGGGCCTGCAGGGCAGAACTGTGGTTCGTGACCTAATTCATGGCTGTAGGGTTGTGCATGTGTTCTTTGAGGACACGCTGTTCTTGGTGCGTAGTGCCGTCTGGTTTGCTTTCAAGGAGGTGAACGCTTGAGCAACTGCCAAGCCTCACGTTAAAATTTAACGTGGTACAGTTCATTCATTTTGCAAGTTAAATCCATGTGTCTTCTGCAGGTTGAAAAATCTTGTTTCTCAATCAGCTGAAACTCTTCTAGTAGCCTTTTTTTTGATCAATGAAAGAACCAGTGCTGGCTGCAAGTTCTCCTTAGAGCACTGTTTTTCTTGGAAGTGGTGGGAGCATAAAAGAGCGTGGCAGGGACTAAGCATCCAGGGTTTTATTCCAAACAAACTCAACGTTGTTTTAGCAAACTCCCTACGTACTCCAGGGTGTCCTGATTGCACACAGTCTGCTTGCTGAAGTGGAGCAAGAACAGCTGGTACACAGCTGTATGCCTCCTCCTGGGAACCCTTGGCCAGTGTGGATAGCAGACGAAGGTGGCTGAAGAGTGTTGTGGTCCTTTTCTCCTAATGGGTTCTCTCAGGGATGTGACTCCCCTGGGCAGTTGGTTTATGTGCATGGGGGTAGATTCTCAAGTCACTGGAGATGAGTCACGAGGGAGGCTGATGCGCTGACTGCCACAGACTGGCTAGGAGGGGAGTAGAGGGCAAGGAGGTGGATTTTGTTTCATCCTTCTAGGGGATGGAGAACATGGTAGCTTGTAAATCGTTGCACTCTGATCTGAAAAATGCCTTGGTGATTTTAGTCATATTATGTGGGAACCTTAAACCTAATTTTGTTTTTCCCAGGGAATGAATAGAAGAAGGCTGTAGTCAGTAGGTTCAGCGCTGGAGGAAAAGCTTTGTGAGCTGTAAAAAGAGATTGAGGTATTGTCTATTTAGGGAGGAAGCAGAGGTACAAACAGGCTCTGCAGTGTGAACTGGTTCCTCTCTGGTTAATACTGTTTCTGCTATGCATATATTTGGGAGAAGTGTCATCAAATGTCATGATTAACTTGGGCCTGGCCTTAAATACACACAAACTACTCATGTGTCTGATGTAGTCTGTCATCTGTTAGGGATGTATGCAGAAGAGAATTGCAGCTTCTGAAATGTGTTTCATTGCACAGAAGCTTGTCAGGACTTTTTATTTATCTATTCAGTCTGCTCTCAACTTCCGCTTTCAGTTCCTTCACCTTGTGTTTTCTTGGAGATGCAGAACTGGAATGGAAGAAATACTTCTGGTGTTGCTGGACATGCTCATCCTTCTGGATAATGCCAGAAGATGTTTCTCCAGAGAGGGAAATTCAGTGCAGCTCTTTCCCTTTTTTCTCAGTTTTGAGCCTATCTCACGTGTCTCCTCTCCCTCACAGGAAAAGCCTTTGACATCACGTATGTGCGCCTGAAGTTCCACACCAGCCGGCCTGAGAGCTTTGCCATCTACAAGCGCACGCAGGAGGACGGCCCTTGGGTGCCCTACCAGTACTACAGTGGGTCCTGTGAGAGCACCTACCACAAAATCAACCGTGGCTTCATCCGCACTGGGGAGGACGAGCAGCAGGCGCTCTGCACCGATGAGTTCAGCGACATCTCCCCTCTCACTGGAGGCAATGTGGCCTTCTCAACGCTGGAGGGGCGTCCCAGTGCCTACAACTTTGACAACAGCCCTGTGCTACAGGTAGGTGAGCAGGACTATGGTGGTCAGGTGGTCTGAGCTGAGTCTTCCTGTGGAGTGGATGGTGGCTTTGTGCCAACTGGGCTGCACTACAGCCCTTACTCATAGTGAAAGGCCTTTGCTCAGTTAAGTTGGGATGGACAATCCACAGAGATGCTTTTGAAGGAAGGGTTGAACTCTTGACTCTATTGACAGTAAGTTTATGGTACAAAAAAGCAAACCTGGTGGCGTTAAGGGTGATTTGTCAGTAGGCATCATGGAAGTCTTCAGAGGATGAATGTAAATCTCTGCCAGCTTAGAAAGCAGCTGTGGACATTCTGCTGTTGTTTCAGATACAAGGACAGAGGAAAGTAATGTCTCATTCCAGTTAATATTTGAGACATCTGCATGTATATTGCAAGCCGAAAAAAGTAAGAAATTTAAGATTCTTCTAAATACATAAAGCATTACAGGAATCCCTACCCTGTTCTCTTAGAAGTTTGATTTTATCTTTGATATTTTTCTCTCACAAGTGCGTTGGCAAGTGGGTTTTGGCAGGGGTTTTTTGTTGTTGAGCATTTCTGAAATTTTTTTTGCATTCATGGGAGTGGTTGGGCAGTGGTCAGGAGCATACTAGGAGCACCAGTTTATCTGATTTACTTGCCCGTTTTTGTGTTCTACTTGATGACTTTTCCGGTTGATATTGCAACAAGGAGCTAAAGCTGTGGGGTTTGCCTCACTGGGGCTCGTTGTCTTCCTTTCAGAGCTGTGATTAGCATCACTTCCCTTTGTTCTGAGAGTAGCAGGAGCAGACTGAGACGAGCACCCAGCAGGCTGAGGGCTGAGGGACTGCCTGGCAGGAGAGCAGAGTCTGGTGGGGTTGCTTCTGCATACCAAAGTGAAATGAAAAAATAAGATTGATGGGAAAGGACAAAGAACTTCTGAAGTGGAAAAGAACCAGTTTGGCTGCCTCGTTAGTGTAGCTAACCCTTGCAGAAAACCATGCCTTATTGTTAAGGTGAACAAGGAGATTTCAGGTTAGCAATGTGTGTAATTTTCTGATAAACTTCTCTAGGTAAGGAATAGAGATTTGACCACCAGTTTCCTATAATATATACCAAACCCTGGTGTTGCTTTTCAGAACCGAAGTAAATGTTTATATTGTGATTGGTATTTCCATGTATTTACTTCAATGTCCATAATTCAGTAAATAAACACCATGTTACTGGCTCAGCAGTAACATGGGTGCTGCATAGTTGTACATGCAGGGATGTTTCTTTGTGTTATTTTTTATGGTGTTTGAAGGAAAATAGCTTTGTAAAGGGTGTAATAAAACCAAGGAGGGGCCAATGTAGTGGCTGGAAGAAGGTGATACGGAATTTGGCAACAGGCTGTGTGCTGGCTGCTGCTGCACGAGGGCAGGGCAGTGTGTTACGCACGCTGTGTAAATATTATAAAAAACTCTTGTGTTGCAAGTCAGATCTGCCTGTCTTCCTCAGCCTCCCCCAGCCTCACTCATTTGTCTGTCTGTGTCTTTTAGTCTGGTGCAATATGTCTGCAGGCAAATGAACCCTAAAGCTTTTCCCATTGGTGCTGCATAGCTTTGCAGGAAAACTACAGCCAGACAGATACATACAATTAGCAAGCTTGCATAATTGCCTGCCCTGCACTTTTTGCTGGAGAGGTTACTCAGTGCTTCCCAGTTGAAAGCAGTCAGGATGTGAAGAGGCATTGGAAAGGGCCTCCAGAGAGGAGAAAAGGTCAGGAGAACCCATTTCAGCCAAGAGGATGTGGCATAAGGCTTCTGGGGCAGAAGCATGTGAGCTCCTGAGGTGCAAAGGAGAAAACAATGAGGAAGGGACCAGCTGCTGCTGAATAACTTCATTAATAGAACTGCTAATGACTGATACTCTCTCAGGGAGAGGGTATTTCATCTGATGGGATTTCTGTCTCATCTAGGAATGGGTGACAGCTACAGATATTAGAGTGACCCTCAATCGTCTTAACACATTTGGAGATGAAGTTTTCAACGACCCAAAAGTTCTCAAGTCCTACTACTATGCAATTTCTGATTTTGCTGTGGGTGGTAGGTGAGTACACAATAAAACTCTGCTTACTAAAGTTTTTGGTTAGTTTTACTAGACTGCTTTAAAGATACTGACTGTATTCACATGATACCAAGAGGCTCTGGTCTTTACTGACTCTTCTAAATCAAGAATGCGTTAGATTGAATTTTACATAATTTACAAATATTGTGTATAAGCTTTTGTGGCTACAACTTCAGGGCTGGCAGAGATCAATTTTTTTTCTTTGATTAGATGAAATATTAAGTGATTTGAGAGGGTAAATGGTCAAAAGAGTAACTAAAATGAAAAACAAAAGAAGGAAAATTTTTCTGCTCTGTGGTTTGTGGTTTTTAATGTGTTTTTAAATTGTTCTCTGCTTGTATCTGTACTCTAGAATAACATTAAGTAAAAAATCTCAGTGTCTCTACTTCACAAATATTGAGGAAGCTGTCTTCTTTGGAGGTCTGGAACACGGTACAAGATGGTTGTGGCTGTCCACTCCTTTTGCCAAAGTCTGTTGTAGAATGTTTAAACCTTAAGTAGTTGACGATTTAAAATGTTTTAAAAAACAGAGATGAGACCACTGCAGGGTTTTGAAATGTTTGCATATGGCAGTTCTGAGACTGGGATTTGGCCACATGGGGGTTTTCATTGGCTGCACCACCACTCTGGAGGTCCATGGGTTTCTGTATTAGTCACCTTTGTGCTATTTCATTTCCTACTGATACCACAATAGCCCACACTCAGTAAACATACTGTGTTCTGGGCTCTCATGAGAGAGAATTTGTGGAAAATTCACTAACATAAAGCCAGATAAATCTTTGCTTCTTCTACTCAGGTTAGTCTGAAGACTGCAAAGGAGTTAGTTAGCTTTCTTCCCTTCCTAAATGCCCACCTAGAGCAGGCTGCACCTCTTTTGTTTCATAGGATGGTTTGGTTTGGAAGGGACCTTCAGAGATCATCCAACCTCCATTGTGGGCAGGGACACCTTCCACTAACACAGGTTGCTCCAAGCCCTGTCCAGCCTGGCCTTGGACAATTCCAGGGATTCAGGGGTAGCCACAGCTTCTCTGGGAACCCTGTGCCAGTGTCCTACTACCCTCATTGTAGAACATTGATTCCTTATGTCTAACCCCACCATCTTTCAAATTAAAATTTGAAAGATGTTTAAAATTACTGCCCCTTGTCCCATCACTACAGGCCCTGATAAAAAAGTTTCTATCTTGTAAACCTTTTTTAGGTCTTAGAAGGCATCCATAAGATATCCATGAAGCCTCCTCTTCTCCAGGCAGAATGACAGCAGTTTTGTTCTCGATTTTGTTGTCATCACCTACCTTCAGATTCCTCTCATCTCCGATTTTGAGATCTGGGCCCTATTTTTTGGTGTTGCTTTGTGAGTGACCTGGAGTCTTGGAATTTTAATACCTATTCCTTACCTCTCCTGAACCAGGTGCAAATGCAATGGACACGCGAGTGAGTGTGTGAAAAATGAGCTTGGGAAGCTGGTATGCAACTGCAAGCACAACACCTTTGGGGTGGACTGTGAAAAGTGCCTTCCTTTCTTCAACGACCGCCCGTGGAGGAGAGCGACCGCGGAGAGCGCCAACGAGTGCCTGCGTACGTGCGGCTGCACCCAGGGACGGCCCGTCTGGGGCAGGGTCCCTGCCTCTGCTGGCAGCCACAAGCTGGCCCTGCCTAGTTTTAACTTGTCCCAGTTACAGTTAGCCAGCATTAAGCACAGTTCATGGGACTGTTGGTCATTCCGCTCCTGTCCTGTGGGAGCTTTCTGGTAGATCCCTAAGAATGGGTATCTCCTTTCTGGAGAAGGATGGGAACCACTTTTAGGAAAGAGATGTCCTGCAAAAAAGTACAGGCTTGTACTTTATGAGACCCATGGGTAGAGAAATCTGTTTACTGTTCTGGTGTATAATTGCCCTTTCAAAAGCTCCTCATTTAGTATCAGCTGATTTTTGTGTTTAGGTTATTGGTTTTTACAGTTAAATGTTGATTATTTAATCTAATTTCTGGACCACAAATGCAGGTCTCTGTCATGGAACACCAATTTGCTTGGTGTTTTGTCCCAGACCACAGTTCCTGGTAGTTTACTTTATGGGGAAGCTTTTTCAGACAGAAAAGTTTCCTTCCGGTGTGTCTAGATAGGTCCCAGCTGTCTGTGGTGTCCCTCAATGGACTGGTGAAATTGGGATGTCCGCCTGTCTAGGGATTTGCAATCCAGGGGAGAAGCTCTCATTACAGCATGGAGTAACCTCATGTCACCTTTTCATGCTTGTTTGGAGGACAGAGATTGCTGATGCTGTGTGGGAGGACAACATTTTTGCTGCAGGTGGCAGCCTGATGTCGAAAGAAGTGGGGTAGAAAATGCTGGTTTTCTTTTGAGCATTGATGAGAATGGTCTCAAGTTTGTTTCAGCTCTTGGAGTGGTTAGGAGCTCCTACTCCAACTCCTCTACAGCTGACCTGTGCAGGGCGGGTTTTGTGCTGTGGGGATGGGCTGGGCACCGATAGTGCCGTGTCTTTGCAGCGTGTGACTGCAACGGGCGGTCCCAGGAGTGCTACTTCGACCCCGAGCTGTACCGTGCCACGGGCCACGGTGGGCACTGCACTGCCTGTGCCGGCAACACGGACGGGCCGCACTGCCAGCGCTGCCGCCACAGCTTCTACCGCCGGGCCAGCGAGGAGGCCTGCCTGCCGTGCAGCTGCAATCCAGTCGGTGAGCACTGCTGCCAGCAGGGCACAAAACCCACCTCTTCTTTCCCTCATGCAGCTCATTGCAAACTCCGGGGTAAAAAGAGGGAGGGGTTGTTTGGATTTATTTTTTTCCTCCTACATGTAGGAAATGTTTATTGGGTTCTATTTTGGTTGAAGTTATCCTTGGATCTAAATGGGGTTAGGATGGCAGGGGCAGATGGGTCACCTCTGCAGCACTTACTTCTAATGACTTCTAATGTATTCTAAAATAGATTTTTTTTTTTTCCACTGTGTATGTGTTACCCTGGATGTTCCCAGTACTAAAGAACTCATTTAAATTCTTAATAACCCAGATAATGTGAGAGAGTATTTCTGGAAGTTGTTCATGCTGAGAAATTGTAGTGAACTTTAGCTGCTGCATCAGTTTCTCCTGCCGAGTATCCAAGCACTATAAATACAAACCACTGAAACATTAAACACAAAAGGGGGTGGGGTGAGATAAAACAAAGTAAACTCAAAATATGTAGTTAAACTCCTTCAAAAAAAACAGGCACGGGAGTAATTCTGGCAGGAGAATAAATCTTTTGTTGTGAAGGAACCACTTAACCTGTAAGGAGTGATCCCATAACTACACCATCCCACAGCAGGCAGAAGGAGGGAAGAGGGTAACACATAGTAAGATATGATGTGAGGTTTCAAAAGAGTAGCTGGCATAAGTAATTGCTTGCAGCATGCCCTAAAAGCAGCCAGAGAGAGGTCTGCCAGGGTGCATCTCCCATCTAATTTTGTCAAGGAGTCATTCAGTTGTGAAATTTTTGACCAATAAAGGCCTTTTCTTCTTCTGACTGCTCTCCTTGTGTTAGATCTTATTTTAAGAAGGGTTGAGGGTCAGTGTTGGCTGAGACAGGTGAAAAGATGCAGGGAGGTGACTTCTCAGGTCTTTAAGGACAGCTTTCAAAGGCCTTTATAACTTAGCTATTAGCTTGTATGCCATGACACCCTGACACTCAGGGTGTGTTTGAATCTTTTGGATATGTTTGGATTGGTATTTTTTGTCAAGTACTCTTTTTTTCCTAAATAATCCTAAGTGGGACTGCAAAGGGAATTTGAACTTTGGCTGTATATGGTAAAGGTTTTGTGAGTTGTTCTGTCCCGTCCAGCCTAATTATCTTACAACTCTTCACTTTGCTATAATCTTCTGGTGTGGATTGAAGTGGAAACAAGCAACTATTTATGTATATTAAAATATTTTTCTCTTGGTAGTTAATTCTTACGGTGCTGACAGTTCCACGGCAGCTACATGGATGCTTGGGAGAAAGCATTTTGTCCACTATGGATTAAAGAAATCTACTGCTGCTTTTTGTGCAAGACCACTTGAATGGAGCAGTAGTGAGGAAGGCGTCCTTCCAAAAATGAGGGTTTTCCTCAAGAGTTTACTAGGATTCATGGTGGCACATGCAGCCTTGCTCCAAAGAGGCAGTTCAGTCTTTAAATGCAACTTAAGAATCAAGGAAGGAAATTGGAATGTGAAAGGGAAATGTCAGGGAAAGGGGAGATGCTGGTTAGGGGGAACACAAGGGATTCAGGGAATAAAATTTCGGAAATTACATATTGCAGAGTAAAAGAGATGTGGAATTGGAAGCAGGCAAATGTAACGCTGAGGATGAAGCAGGAGAAGGCAATTTGAAGTCAATATTATATTTTATATATAAAAAGTTAGGTTGGTCAGAGTAAAAGGCTGAATATAGTTTGGGAAGACTAGATAACAGTTCATCTGTCTAGAGCTGCCAGGGGAAAAACCCTTGTGAACTAGAGGCAGTCTTTAGGTGAGCTGTCACTCATCAGCTTGAGGCTGTGCTTCCCGCTTTCTTCTTCCTTATTTCTTGGCCGTTTTGTAAAGTTTGAACAGCTGATGGAGGGAGCCATGTGTGTGTGCTGATGAGGTGCCTGTCCCTGCTGTCCCCACAGGGTCCCTCAGCACACAGTGCGACAGCTATGGCCAGTGCAGCTGCAAACCCGGCGTGATGGGGGACAAGTGTGATCGGTGCCAGCCAGGGTTCCACTCCCTCTCTGAAGCTGGGTGCAGGTAAGGAGGATTGCAGATCTCTAAAAGGAAAACTACGCTTTTTAAAAAGCTTTCTCTATGTGACTCTTACTGAACTAACCTCTTTCCTGCCTCTCCCAGGCCGTGTTCTTGCAATGCTGCTGGCAGCACAGGGGAATGCAATGTTGAGACAGGGCGGTGTGCATGCAAGGACAATGTGGAAGGATTCCACTGTGAGAGGTGGGTTTTTTCTTCCCATGGCTTTGTTTCAAGAATGAAAAACATTTGAGCGAGGACCTGGGGTTAAGCATCAGGGAAATTAATTCTCTTTCCTTTGCATCTTCAGATGCAAACCTGGATTTTTCCATCTGGATTCCTCCAATCCAAGAGGCTGCACCCCCTGCTTCTGTTTTGGACACTCTTCAGTCTGCACCAATGCTGTGGGCTACAGTATCTATAGCATCACCTCCAACTTTGAGTTTGGTAAAATTGAGCTTTCCTTTGTACCTCAGGTTGGGCTGTAGACTCGAGTCAGAAGCAATTAAAAAAATCCCAATTCCTTCCTTTCTGTGCAAGACCACAAACTTTGAGCAGGCAGGTCTAGGATCCTTCTTTTGAAAGTGCTGAAGCTACTTGGAGCTTCCATGTCTGCAGCTTGTTTGTTCAGATGGGGAGGAATGAATTCACAGCTCTGGCCTCAGGCACACAGTTATTGTACACCGTGCAGGTGCAAGTGGGAATTGCAAATAGAAACCTTTTATATCCTGAGAGATGTGCTGGCAAAGCAGAGTTTCCTCAGTTCTAGAACCAAATCAGGACTTTCTGATTGAGAGGATCAAAATCACTTTAGATTTGGGGTTTACATAGCTCTGAATAAAACACAGTTGTGTTTCCAATGAGTCTGTAAGCCCAGGAAAAAAATCTGTTTTTTTCATGCAGTCAGTTTCATGTGTACATATTTTCATTCTACACAGTCTGAAAAGAACATCTTTTTAATTAAAATTCCACTGGAGTTCATAGAAACTCTCAATAAGTTGTAGGGGACTGCAGGTTTTTCTACCTCTGCTTAAGCTCTTTAGAAAAGAACGTTTTGGACAAGTAGTCATCAGAAGTTTCAAGTCAACACTTGAGTTAGGGGCTTAAATTGGAGAGATGGTGTTTACTATCTAAATTCTTCTGCACAGCTGCTTTCTGCAGCCTGTCAGTGCCCATGCACATTAGATCAACTGAGATGTGAACAACATGACCCGAGAAGTGTGTGCAAGTCTCTGTCTTCTAAGGGTGTTAATTCTCACCCGTCTGATTCTTCAGGAGAGGATGAGTGGCGTGCTGAGCAGCGTGATGGCTCGGAAGTCTTGCTCCAGTGGAGTGCTGAGACCCAGGATATCTCCGTTATCTCAGACACCTACTTCCCCATGTACTTTGTTGCACCACGTAGGTCATTCTAAAAGCTTGGCTTTTTGTGCTGCTTGTGCCCTTTGTGTTCTGTTCCCTAACTGTAAGGATTTCTTCCCCTTTCAGGCAAGTTCTTGGGCAACCAGGTTTTGAGTTACGGGCAAAACCTGACCTTCTCCTTCCGTGTGGACAGGCGGGACACACGCCTCTCTGCAGAGGACCTGGTACTGGAAGGGGCTGGGCTGAGAGTGTCAGTGCCTCTCATTGCCCAGGGCAACTCCTACCCCAGTGAGACTGTGCAGACCTACACCTTCAGGTACAGTGGGAGCAGCTGTCACCTGGCCTGGGCTGCCTTTGGCCTCTGAACTCTTGAGGAGAGATCATTAGATTTAGACTTATATGGGCGATGTCGCAATAGCACAGCGCTGTTGCAAAGGGAGCTTTTGAGAGGGTGCAGCTGTTAGCAGCTGAAGGCTGTGCTGATCATGCTTGGCTCTTTTCCCCAGGCTCCATGAGACTGCAGATTACCCATGGAGGCCTGCTCTTACAACATTTGAATTCCAAAAGCTTCTCCACAACTTGACTTCCATCAAGATCCGTGGGACATACAGTGAGAGAAGTAAGTCTCTGAGCAGAACGTCGCAGAAGAGGAGGCAAACTCATTTGTCTTGTGTTGTGTTGCTTCATTGTAGGGCCCAGCCATCAACAGCTGTGGCAGCTTATTTGGCAAAGCTTGTGTCAATAGCTTTTCACCTGGCTTTCCTGTGTAGCATCTTCTCCCAGGCCTCATGAAGAGGTTATGGGAAAGAAAAGTGTTGTCTTTGAATGTCTGAAAGCTGAACACTTACCAGCTGCTGTTTCCTTACTCTAGACATGGGAATTTTGCTTTGTTTTATAGCCACTACCCTTCAATTAGCAAAAATACATGGTACAGAGTACTGAAGGACACGGTAGGATGTAGGAGATTTACAACACTTGGCTTTAAGTTTCCCTACACTGGAGATGGTTACATCCCTCCTCTTTCTGGGTCTTGCCTTGACATGACAAATGGAAAGGACAAGGCCTGTGCAGAACCTGAGTGAAAGTTCCTCATAATGAAGATTTATAAAAATGGCATGAATTACAGTCAAAAATATGTCCTTAGGTATTGCTGTGTGATGAAGAATTTTTGCAGAAAGATGCAAAGGATGAATTTGCATTTGGAATAGGTGGGAAAACTGCAAAGTGTTTTCAGAGGGGTGGCCCATAATGAGGAATGTAGCGTTGTGAAATGGAGGTGAAAAAAGATCTGGAGCAAACCATCCCTGAGTGCTGTAGCCACTGCTAATATGTAGGAGCTGACACTCTGCTCAGTGCTCTGGAGCTGCTGCAATGCTCCAAACGCAGTGGTGTAAGTTAAAAGCCAGCTATGTTGTGTTTGGGCTCTGTTTTGCTCCAGGGAAGGGGCTGGGAGTAGAGGAGGGAAGCGCTGAAATTCCAGAGGAAGGAATGGCTTCAGAGGAATAGTTGAAGAGTTTGTCCCGAGGTGTGGTTTGCAGACAGTGTGTTAAAATTGCTAGAAACGTGGTCTGTTGAAAGGCAGGAATTGGTTTTGGTATTTGATTTGAAAATGAAAACCATACACATGTAAAATACAACTTCATTTTAATTGATTGTACTTGCTCACCTGCTCTTCTCAGATTCTCCTCTCTATTGTCATTCTCAGCTTTCCTACCCTGCATGTTGCCTCAGTGAGTTCTAGTGCATCTTTTCTCATCTCTCTAAAGCTTCCTGGAAGGTTTTGCATCTTGATTTGCCTTTCCAACTGCAAGCACCTGCCTGTCTGTCCCTCGTCCCGTTCAGCTGTGTTTGGGGAAGCAGTGATGGTAGCTTTTGTGGTTACACAGCATTTGCCCCTTGGTGCTTTCTAGGTGCCGGTCACCTGGATGATGTCACCATCACAAGCGCTCGTCCCGGACCTGGTGTGCCTGTGGCCTGGGTGGAGAGCTGCTCATGTCCCGTGGGATATGAGGGGCAGTTCTGTGAGCGCTGCACCTCTGGGTACCGGCGAGAGACCCCAAGCCTCGGGCCCTACAGCCCCTGCGTGCCCTGCGCGTGCAATGGGCACAGCGAGACGTGTGATCCCGAGACGGGTAAGAGGGGCTCAGCAAACAGGGAGCAGCAGAGGGCGGTGCTTCTTTTCTGGATCGGACAATGAAGCAAAACTCACGTCCCCCTCTATTCCAGGCATGTGCAATTGCAGGGATAACACGGCGGGGACTCACTGTGAGAAGTGCAGCGATGGGTATTACGGCGATGCCACAGCCGGCACAGCCTCGGATTGCCAGCCCTGCCCGTGCCCAGGCACCTCGAGCTGTGCCATTGTGCCCCGCACCAAGGAGGTTGTGTGCACCAGCTGTCAGGCTGGCACTACAGGTGTGTTCCTACACAAAACATCTTCTTCTACATACACACACTTGTGGAAATGCATCTCCTGCTAGTTCTTGTTCTCTGATCCACAGTGAGTAGCTCTGAAAGCTGCTGTGTCTTCTGGTTCCAATCCTTCTCCCTTCCTCAGCCCCATTTTTTTGTCCTGTGTGGGGTTTGGGGCTTCATATATTTTTTTATTCCTGTTTCTTGAGAACAAAAGTTTTGATCTGCGAAGTCTGACCATTTCTGTGCAGTATAGGAGAACCATGCTGCCTTCCAGTAGAGCTCTGATGATGGCATGGTGTTGGGTAGAAAATAGATTTAAAAGAGCCAGGAAGGCAGGTCAGACTGAAATAAAATTAGAAGGTGCAGTTTGCCAGCAAGTGAGGCACTACAGGATGCTTCCTAGGAAGAGCAGGAAGGCTGCAGTGACTCATGAATACTGCCCAAAAAAAATACAAGATCAAACTAGTGCTCAGCAATTTTTTAAGGAGTAATATGCAAACAGCTACAGATCTTTTTTTCTTAGCAATAAGATGTGAAGTCCAAGCATGAGTTGTTAACCAGAAACTTCTGTTCTGCCTGCAAACAGCAAGGAAGCCATAGGATAGTTGGCAGCCTTCATTCTTCTCTGCTGATTTTATGCTTGACAAGGCAGAGTCCAAAGTACAGAATACCTGTAAATTCTTGAGTGCTTAGGAAAGCCTCTGACCAAGCACATAAGCAGCTCATGGGGATTCCTGTGGGTGCCACTGCATTGTGACCAAAGCAGTGTCCAGGCCCCAGGTTCCCTTCAGCTCAGGTGTCTTTAGCAGCTGATCTTTCTTGTAGCTTTGTGATTGCAGAAGAGTTCCTCCTGTCTGACACCACCTTTTTGGGATGTGAGGAAAAAGGGGGTTTGTTTGTGCAAGAACTGCCTAAGAAATGGAGCTCATAACTGGCTGGGGAGGTCAAATCTGCAATAAGTGTAGGAAGCTGCTGAATTGGATGCTTCAGTGGCTGCCTGTGGAGATCTGGCAGGTCTCATTGGCAGAAGAGCTTCCTGGAGCAGTGATGCCCCACAGAACTCTACCTATTCGGATTCTTAAGTTAACAAGAAATTGCAGCAAGTAGGTTTGGCTTAAAGGGATAGTAGGAGAAGGAGGAATGGAAATAGTTCATAATGCAAAGTTCATAATACAAAGTGAAAAATCAGCTTGAATTTAGAGATGAGGAGGGATTTGTCTGGCCCCAACAGAAGGATGAAAGGGAAGAAGCTGAGGAGTTTACTTTTCAGAAGGGACTGCAAAGGGCATCTGTGTGAGATGGCAGCAGAGGGCTTTCTGCTGCAGCACCCGTGTCTGTGTTGTGTCCCAGGCAAGAGGTGTGAGCTGTGTGACGATGCCTATTTCGGAGACCCCCTGGGCAGAAATGGTGCGGTGAGGCCCTGCCGCCTGTGCCAGTGCAACAACAACATCGACCCCAATGCCGTGGGCAACTGTGACCGCCAGACTGGTGAGTGCCTCAAGTGCATCCACAACACCGCCGGCTTCTACTGCGACCGCTGCAAGGATGGCTTCTTCGGGAACCCCCTGGCCCCTGACCCCGCTGACAAGTGCAGAGGTGAGACTTGCTGCTGCTTCTTGCATTGTACAGAGGTGAGACTTGCTGCTGCTTCTTGCATTTAAAAATGGTTTTGTCCCCAAGACCTGTCAGGCTGTCACATGTGCCTG
The DNA here is from genome assembly GCA_013401135.1 of Cettia cetti. Lineage (NCBI taxonomy): Eukaryota > Metazoa > Chordata > Aves > Passeriformes > Sylviidae > Cettia > Cettia cetti. The sequence goes on from VZUI01050475.1 coordinate 14,690, forward strand.
TCAGCAGTAATGTATGGCTTTACCCTGGTTTAGTGGTTTGAGCTTGCCAAAAATCCTTGTGTTTGTGGGCACTTAGTGCTATCAAAGCAAAAGCATTGTGTGATGCAGGGGCTGGATGGCCATGTGGTTTGAATCCAGGCCCATTGGGATAAGTACCAACATCACAAGGGATTCCTAAGTTTGTGCCTGTTTCTCTATACCTTTTTATTTTTGCAGCTTGTCACTGCAATCCCTATGGCACAGTGGATCAGCAGACGGTCTGCAATCAAGTGACTGGGCAGTGTGAGTGCTTGTCCCATGTCACTGGGAGGGACTGCAGTGCCTGTGAGCCTGGATTCTTCAACCTTCAGAGTGGACGTGGCTGTGAGAGGTGACGTTTGTCTTGGATTGGGGCAGAGACCCTGGTTTTGGAGGGTTTGTGCTTACATTGGGCAGGCATGTAATGTTTGTCAAAAGTAACAGGTGCCTCTGCTGCTGTGGGTGGGGAAGAACAGTGGTCAAGGAGCAGCTACTAAGGCTGTACAAAAAGCCTGACTTATAAATAGCTTTATAAAGCGCTCTAAATCAGGGTTTTAAATAGAAAACTGCCGCATGACTTTGTGATTGTAGCTGGCGCTGTTGGGTTCCTTTTGTAGTGCAGGCAGCAAGTGACCTTGCATGGTTCAAAAGCTCAGTGCCTCGCCTGCTGCATCTTCACAGCAAGAAAAGCAGCTTTTGGGAAATGCAAACGTTGAGCTGTCCTCTTCAGAGAGGCACTTCACCCCACATGTCCCTTCTGTGTCACATCTGATGTGTGCCCGCCTCTCCCCCAGGTGCAACTGCCATGCTCTGGGCTCCACCAGCGGGCAGTGTGACATCCGAACCGGGCAGTGCGAGTGCCAGCCTGGCGTCACTGGCCAGCACTGTGACAGATGTGAGGCCAACCACTTCGGCTTTGGCTCTGAAGGCTGTAAACGTAAGTCTGAGGGGCCAGAGCAAGGCAGATGGGAAGGATGTTGCACACCCAGCCTTGCCTTTGCTTTCCTTCTGCCTCTGGGAAGGTATTTTGTCATCTTGCTCCTCATCACAGCAGAAGTTGGCATTTTTGTGTCCACACTGTGCGTGCTGAAATTTGATTTCTGTACTATACCATATTCCCTTTTTCTTTTGTTACCTTTTTCTTGTCTGACTTACTAGATATCCAACTTAGTAGATACCTACTTCTCCTTGGTGTAAATATATTCTCTGCATCTTGGCCTGCAACAGCCTTGTTTCCTATGTTTCCTGTGTTCCTTGTTTCCTTGTTTCCTTGTTTCCTGTGTTCCTGCACAGTCACTCTACTGGTGTCCTCAGTTACACAGGTTCTGTCTTGAGGAGCAGCTGATCTTGTAAACATGACTGCAAAGCAGGATGATACAAACTTTCTTCATTGATATCCCTGCTTGTAAAGAGCAGGAAAACTCACTGCAGTTGGTTATAGCGCAGTGGGGTAGAGTGATGCTTTGTGGGAGAGGTAATAGGAACACTGAACACACACAGTGAATGTTGGATCCTGCTTGTGAGTAGAAGCACTGCGATCAGGAGTGAGGTCCAGCTGTGGGTTTGTGCCCCATAGCTCTTGCAGATGTTTTAGGGTATTAAGGATATCCTCTTATTCTGTGAGTTTTGGGGTATTTCTGCCTCTCCTGCAGTCTGACTGAGGTTTAACTTCCTTGCAGCCTGCGACTGTGATCCTGAGGGCTCGCGGTCCCTGCAGTGCCGGGAGAACGGCCACTGTGAGTGCAAGGAGGGCTTTGTGGGGAGCCGCTGCAACCAGTGTGAGGAGAACTATTTCTACAATCGCTCGTGGCCAGGCTGCCAGGAGTGTCCAGCCTGTTACAGATTAGTGAAAGATAAGGTAGGGCCACAGACACTGCTGTTGGTACCAGTGGAGATGGTGGCACATGTCCACTTCTGCAGCATTCCGGCCCATGGCTGTTGGTGATTGCTGAAGGAAGAGAGGCTCAAGGTGCTTTGCTGTGTCATAGCTGTGCTCTGTTCGTCTCATGTAGGTGGCAGAGCAGCGTCAAAGGCTGCAGGAGTTGGAAAATCTTATAGCAAATCTGGGTACCAGAGAAGAAACTGTAACAGATGAAGCCTTTGAGGAGCGGTTGAAGCAGGCAGAAAGAGAAGTTATGGAGTTGCTCCATGAAGCACAAAAGAGCAAAGGTAAGTTGACCTGATCAGACATGGACCAAGTAAATGAGTTCTTTGCCTGATGTTCCTGTTCCCTTTGGAGACAGCATGTTTTATTTCACACCAGTGCTGTGCTCCAGGATTGACAGCAATTTCAGGCAGCACAGAGTCAGTGAATATTATTATCAAAACAACAGTGGCTGTGCTTTTATCCATGCTTGTGTACCAGCAGTCTTTGTTGTACATGGAAGTAAAGATCTGCCTCTAGCTCTGTATGGGTGGAAGTGTTTTATGTGTTACCCTCTTTTCTCAATGCAAAGGAGGGTTTTATTTGTTAAACAAGCAGAAAACTTTACAGTATACTTAATAAGCTTTAAATTTGCTCAGACATCTTGGGATCAAGTAGTTCTTGCTGGGATATCATCAGCCATCAGAATGAAGGCTTCAAAATCCTGATGGCAAACTTCATTATCCCACCATAAAGTGTATAATATTCTGAAGAGTGCTGTTTCCAGTTAAACTCTGTTTCAAATTGATTCTTGTGTTGTCACTCCTACCACGGGGTGAGCAGGATGTTTGTCATGTCTGTGGCAGTGGTTTGTCCTTAGGGTCTCTTTAATGTATAAGATGATGCATGTTTTGTAAAAGAGAACCCTGAAGAAAACTATTGACTTTGCAGTAAAAGATGTTCCCCTGGGAGTTGGTTCAGTGATTTCAGACCACTTTGGGAAAATCTGTCCCCTTTGTGTGAAGCTGGGAAAAAGCTAACATACATCTAATGCTGGCATTTGCTTGGGAAGATTCCTGCCAGTGAGAATGGTCACTTAAGCTTTTCTCAGCTTTAGCTGAGGTAGATTTTTACTGCCTGCTTGCCATCTGTGCCTAGATAATAGTCCCACATAAGGGGGTAGCAGGGTGGGGATTGGAGAAAGATGAGGGAATGGATATGGTTTTGTGGTGGAACTTTTGATCTCTCTGTTTTGGAATCATAGAATCATCTAATATGGAAAGATCCTTAAGGTCAAGTCCAACTGTTCCCTGCCCTCCACCACTGCCAAGGCCACTGCTAACCCGTGTTCCCAAGCACCACATCCACCCAGCTTTTCAGTCCCTCTAGGGATGGTGATTTCACCGTTTCCCTGGGCAGCTGTACCAGGGCTGGACAGCCCTTTAAGTGAAGAAATTTTTCCCGCTATCCAACCAAAGTCTCCCCAGGCACAGCTTGAAGCTATTTCCTCTCATCTGTCCCTGTTCCCTAGGAGCAGAGCCTGACCCCCCTGGGTGCCCCCTGCTGTCAGGGAGTTGTGCAGAGCAAGAAGGCCCCCCTGAGCCTCCTTTTTTCCAGGCTCAACCCCTCCCAACTCCTTGCTCCTTATGAGACTTGTGGTACAGACCCTTCCCCAGATCCAGGTTCTTCCCTTACTAGGAGGATAAGGTAAATGCAACAAAAATTACCCTTGCAAAAATCTGTGCACACTTGTAGAGGTTATTTTTGTTTCTCTGTGGTAGTACATTTTTGAAATGTGTCAAATGTTCATGTTCAATACGTAAGATGTGCTGCAAGGTCAAGGTATTTGACCAGTCTTAATTTTGCAGTTCTGTAGGTTTCTGCTTGCACTTTAATTCTTGGTAACATTCTCAGCTTTTCAGAAGTAACTGCCTTGGTTGTGAAGCACATACGTGTGCTGTGATGCCTCTATTATTATGATGCTGTTGTGGGGAGTTACCTGATGGTCCAGAAATTTGGTGAAGTTTGGGTGCCTTATAAGTCCTACATACGCAAGAACCAAGGCTCTATCCTGCCAGCTTTCGCCAACCTTTTGGTTTGGGGAGAGTTTGGAGTGGGTTTGCTATTCCACACAGCTCCTAGCTGCTCCTTATGGAGCTCCTTATGTCTTTCTTCTGAGTAGCCATTGTTGCCCTCAGTGTGGAAAAATTTATGACTGCACTATTCCTCCATCTCTGCTTAATTTCTAGGAGATAAGCTAAGGAGAATTCATAAAACAGACATTTCATACCCATCGAGGAGCAGCTCTGTTGTCATTTTAAGTCAATGAGAGAGGTAAAATGTGATTCTGAACACAAAATCTCCCATCAGAGTCAGTTCCAACACCCACCAGGATTGTCTTATTAGCAGTTAATGGCTTTTCATTTCTCCTGGTGCTCATTCTGATTATGACTTTGATCTCAAGCTAAGTGATTTGTGAAATGGCTTTGCCTGGTTCCCTTTCAGTGGGGGATTAACTTACCAACACGGTGCCTGCAGTGGTAAGCTACTGCTCCAGCTTCTCTTCCTGCTCTGATTAATTTTGCTTCCTCTCTTTTGTGTCATGTGTTTCAGACGTAGATCAGGGCCTCATGGATCGTCTCAGAGACATCAACAGCACCTTAGTGAGTCAGCTCAACAGGCTGAGGAACATTCAGGGCACAGTGCAGGACACAGAGAACCTGGCGGAGCAGGCCCGGGTGCGGGTGGAGGACACTGAGGACCTGATCAGCTTGGCTTCTGATATGCTGGAGAAGGCCAAGGCGGCAGCTGACAATGTGGTGAGTGTGCTTCTGAGATCCCACACAGCTGGGAGAGAGTGAGGGCCCTTCCTTCTGTGCCTCTGGTGTGTTTCTCCACCTGCTCTGTCCCTCATACAGCAAATTTGCGTCAAGATCATGGGAAATAATGAAGTTCACCCCTGTCAGTCACAGATTGTATCTTAGCCCAAATCAACCTAAAAAGTCCTAAATAAATATTAGCACTGTTGTTTTTCAAGGGATAACCAGTGGTGGAAACTGCATGGGCTTAGGAAAAACATAGAGATAAGTGAGAAGCAGTTTAGACACATCTCTAAGCATTTAGATCATGACAATAAATATTTAAAACAAAGATGAATAAAATATGAGAAAAGAGCTTTAAGGGTTTTTTTTTTTCCCTTTCTGTTTCTCTTCCAGTCCATTACACCTCCAGAGCAAAGTGGGGACCCCAACAACATGACTCTGTTGGCAGAAGAGGCCCGTAAGCTGGCAGAAAGGTAGGCTGTGGCAAGACACACTCACTGTGGCCTGCATCAAGGCCCTGCTCCTCCCTACAAGGGTTAAGCAGAATTTCATTTGCTGGGTAGGAAACACACACCCTTTGCTGCTTAAGAGACTGGTACTGTGGGATGATGGCTGCGTAGCACTGAGGGCAAACATTACACATGTGGATGACAGACGTGGTAACCAGCTTCCACTGCAAATGTCTCAGCATCTCCCATGTGTAAATCTGTGGGAAGGAAAGAAGGAAAAGTAAGAGAGACTATAATCTGAGGAAAGAACTGAGGAAAAAAACTATTGGCTGACTAATCTAATGGCCTTATTTTAATTTTGTCATTTTGTCCAGGCACAAAAAGGAAGCTGATGAGATTGTTCGCACAGCCAAGGCTGCAAATGATACTTCCACGGAAGCTTATCAGCTGCTGCTGAAGACCCTGGCTGGAGAAAACCAAACTGCAATTGATATTGATGAGCTCAACCAGAAGTGAGTCAGTAACAGAAAACTGTTTTTATTTCCTGACTTTAGAGCATTGTTTAAAACTAAAACAACCCTCTGTATGCTTTGGATTTTGAGGGATGTGGTTTTCAATTTCTAGTCTCTCCACTCTCTTACTAAGTTCAGTTGTACAAAAAATACTGTTACATAACTGGATCCTTGGGGATTTTTTAGGTACAGTCAAGCAAGGAATATTTCTCGAGACCTAGAGAAACAGGCCAACAAGGTACTTGCGGAGGCAGAGGAAGCTGGAAACAGAGCCCTGCAGATCTATGCTAATCTCACCAGCCTGCCTACTGTGGATTCTGCAGGGCTAGAGGTACATGTGGGCACCTTCATGTGCAGTATTTCCTGAAGATTGCTAGGTTGCTGGCATACCTTACATGTGCTCTGCTAATGTTCACTATATAACAACGCTCTGTGGGGTTTTTGTCTATCTAGGTATAATCCAGCTTTTAAGCAATTCCAACATTTATGCAGGAGATTTTAAATGCAGAAACCCACCTACATAAACCCCACCTCCCCCAGTTTCTGAAGGACAAAAATCTGAGTGAAATGTTTGCCAATCATCTTGGCTTGAATGTAGAAGTGGAAAAATTTACCACCAGTTCAGGAATTCTCTAACATTCATGAATCTGTGTGTGTGATTTCCACCTGCAGAATGAAGCAAATAAGATCAAGAAGGAAGCAGAGGAACTGGATCAACTAATTGCCAGAAAGCTAAAAGATTATGAGGACTTGAGGGAAGATATGAAAGGAAAGGAGATAGAAGTAAAGAACCTCTTGGAGAAAGGGAAGACAGAGCAGCAGGTCAGTTCCATGTTGTGCAGGCTGTTGTTCCCTGGGAATAAATAAGCCAAGGAAGACAAGTAACTTGCCAGATGCAAATGATTTCACCTTACTCAGTGTTACTTATTGATTATAAGAACGCTGAAGAATGGCCCCAGAAAGGAGATGCAGAAATCTGTTAAAAGCAATGGCTTTGACGCTGTATGGGAGGAGATATTTGCCAGATATGGTTTCAACTCTGTATTCCGAACAGTATTCCCAAAGTACATAGGCTCATCTGGTCTCAGAAGAAGCACTGCTGTTCTGGATGGCACTGTTGTTTGAGGCCTAACAGTGCTTTTTCATACACCTACATGATTGTCCTTCAGAAAGTGGGAATACATTGATACATGTTATGTCTCCTCAGACTGCAGACCAGCTCTTGGCTCGAGCAGATGCAGCAAAAGCCCTGGCTGAGGAAGCTGCTCGGAAGAGCAGTGGCACACTACAGGAGGCCAATACCATTCTCAGCAACCTGAAAGGTAAAAAGGAAGCACTTGGAGTGAATCCTTCAATTCCAGTGTGACAAGTCACTTGGCAGTAGGATATTCTGGTTAGAGAGACCCTGCTGTTGCCCTTACCTGAGTGTTGGGTGTGTTCTTTTGGCTTGTTTTTCTTTAAAGAAAAAACACAAGTGTTTTCAGGGACTGGAAATTTCCTTTTAACTTTCTTATTTAACATCAGAGGATGTGCAATAGGGAGAGCTGACCCCAGTTTACTCTTCATCCCTCCAATGTCAGGGCAGCAGAGCCTTGGGTAGCTTGGTGAAAGGAGCATCCCAAGGCTCTTCTGGAGCGCGTGATAAGGATCTGCTTTGCCCCCCTCAGACTTTGATAAGCGGGTGAACGACAACAAGACAGCGGCCGAGGAGGCTCTGAAGAAGATCCCTGCCATCAGCCAGACCATTGCAGAGGCCAACAACAAGACACTGCAGGCAGAGCTGGCCCTGGGCAATGCTGCTGCCGACGCCCGCGAGGCCAAGGCCAGAGCAGACGATGCTGAGAAGATTGCGGGCTCCGTTCAGAAGGTGGGTCTGCTGCAGCTCACCCCACTGAGATCCTGCTGTGGGATTGCATGAACTCCTGTTACAGTGTTTCCTGGGGAGCCCCCTGTGCTCTCTGCTGTATTCCCCACTGTAAATGCAAAATATGGCAAGATAGGAAATCAGTGCATTGTGATGAGAAGGATTGAAGGAAATTCTGCACCTTCACCACCTTTTTCCATCCTCTCCCACCTGTTGGCTGCAGAGTGCTGCTGCTACCAGAGCTGAAGCCGACAAGACCTTTGCTGACGTGACAGGACTGGCCAGGGAAGTGGATGGCATGATGAAGCAGCTGCAAGATGCAGAAAAAGAGCTGAAGCGAAAGCAGGCCAATGCTGAGCAGGATATGAAGATGGCAGGCGAGGTAAGTACTGCTGGCAGGTGGCAGCAGTGCTGGGAGCTGCCTTCTCCCTGCTGCCCTGGCTATGAAGGCTTTCCTCCTGTTCTCCTCTTGCAAGGACAGTGCTGTGTCCAGCAAGTATTCCAACTCTTCCAAGTTTTAAGTGGGACTGAAAAGGAGACACGTTCTAGTGCATTAGCATAGGCTCCCTGCTGGAATTTGAGAGCTACTTTTCCTTTTATTTTAACTAAAACTTGACTCTATAGCCCTATTGATTCCATCCTGGCTTTTACTGCAAAATCTTGCTCAGTTTTCAAGGATCCCCATCCTGAAATATTCAGAAAACCGATTACTTGAAGATTGCCAGTCTCCTCCCCAGCCCTGTGATAAAGATCTTTGTGCAGGATTGTTAACCTGGAGTGAGGAGGCAGCTATGTGGTGACTAAATGCAGAGGAGAGGCAACAGTTTTGTAATTCCCTACACCTTTTTTGTGCTCTTATTTATTTTTTTAATATCCTATAGGCCTCACAGGCTGCCCAGGAGGCAGAAGACAATGCAAGAAAAGCCAAGAACTCTGTGAACAGCCTACTCACTGTCATTAATGACCTGTTGGATCAACTAGGTAGGACTGTCTTTAGTGTGATCTGTGCCTTTGAGTGTTTTCCTGATATGTGCTGGCCTTCCTGCCAGTATTGTTTGAGGAACCAGATGGATCTGTTGATCTCTTGAAATGGGGTTTGTGTGGCCTTGGCAAGGACTTTGGGTTTTTTCTTTCCTGAGTAGCCTCAGAGCTTGTTGGGCAATGTTCTGTGTTGGTTTTCTGCAAAGTAAAGACTTTTTGAGGCAGTGGAGATGTCATCCATATGGTTGGTCCTGTTTCAGATGCTGTCTCTGCTGCAGAGATGGCCTGAGGGAGGTCTGCTGTGGGTTCAGCCATGTGAGCACCCAGGGTGTCAAAGCAGCTTTAATGCACTTCACTATTTGCTTCTGGCTTTTCAGGGCAACTGGAGACAGTGGATTTGAACAAACTGAATGAAATTGAAGGTACCCTGAACAGTGCCAAAGACCAGATGAAAGATAGTGACCTGGACCAGAAAGTTTCTTTTCTTGAGAGAGAAGCCAAGAAGCAAGATGATGCAATACAGGCCTACAACAGGGACATTGAAGAGATCCTGAAGGACATTAGCAACCTGGAAGACATCAGGAAGACCTTGCCATCTGGCTGTTTCAACACCCCGTCCATTGAGAAACCCTGAGGGGGTGGGGGGAATCGCCCTGGTGTGGGGTGGTTTGGCCATGGAGTGCCTTAACACACATTACCTTCTCCAAATCCCCAACTCTTCGCTGCTTGCAGCCACTGTTCTCTTGTCAAATCAGGATAAGTTGAAAGGTTTTTTGTTTTTTGTTTTGTTTTGGTTTTTTGTTTGGTTTTTTTTTTTTTTTTGTTTTGTTTTGGGTTTTCTTTTTTATTTTGGTTTGGTTTTGTTTGTTTGTTTTTTGGGGGCGGGTTTTGAGAAGCAAATTAATTAAATATCCGTCTTTGGGCATCAAAGGGGTTTTTTTATATAAATTGTTTTCCTGAGCACTCCACCTTTGCCCCTTCCTCAGACACAGTTTCCCTTTGATTAGTGCAAGGATGAGAGGCGCTCTGGACTCTTTATACTGTGGTCCAGAAATAATCATGTGAGCTGTATACAGCAAGGCAAAACTAACACAACTTTCTCTCCTGTCTTCTCCCTTTGACTGTAAAATCCTCAGTCCTGGAGCTCTTTGTCTCTATGAAGGAAGGGGATGGCTACCAAAGTATTACTGTAATGGCCAGTATAGCTGCACTAAATTCAGATCCTTCTTCCCAACTTCTAACCCTGTGAATTTATTTTTTTCAACATTACCTAGTGGCCAATCCAACAGTGTTGGTAGCCTTTGGCAAAATAGCTGAAGCCTCTTTCTGAAATGCTTTCTGTGATGATGCATCACTACAAGAAAAAGGCAGCCTCTGATTGGAGCTCTTTGGGAAGATGGGATACTGGTGGAGTGGTGGGTCTTGCCAGCCCCACTTCTGTTCTCTGGAGAAGTTTTGGGTCTAGTCTGAAAGCTGCTACCTGCTGGGTAGTCCAGACTGCCAGAGTGTGGAAGCCACAAGCTGCATTCCCATCTGTTGCTACTGAATTTCCAGAGGATCTGGTTTCCTGTGCTTGGAATGTGACTGACAGATGAGTTTGGCGAAGCAGGACAAGTCTTGCTGAAGAGGAGAGGGGCCATCCAGAGAGGTCTGACAGCTGCACTGGCCTCCATGCTGAATGTCTTTGGGTGGGGAAGGAAGGGGGCACATGAGTGGAAATGGAAAGGTCTCTTTTTTCTCCCCATCTTTTTTCTGAAGGGGGGCAGTGGGATTTTTATCTCTCCTGCTATTGCGCTGGCTTTTTGCCTGTTTTAAAGTTGGGAGGAAGAGCTGGAATTTCCTGGTGCCCTCCTTTCTTTTTGCCTCCGGATCTCCCAGTCACCATAAAGCTACTGCAGCACAGGGACCTCAGGCCAGGCTCAGGTGGCAGCTCTGCCTCTTACACCACTTCCACCGCTCCCCCGCAGGCTTTCTCCCCACCCAGGCACTGCTCCCTGATGCTGGGTGGGAGTGGCAGGGAGCCCCTCACTCCCAGACAAGAGCATCCTCTGCAGCTTCCCTCTTCTTGCCTCCAGCCTGGCATCCCTCCCCCCTTTCCCTGAGATCCAGTAGATTTCTATCCTTAAACACTATGCAACTTTGTACGTTTGCGTAGCGGGGAAGAACTTATTATCTGACACACACTGGTGCTATTAATTATTTCAAATTTATGTTTTTTGTGTGAATGTGATTTTTTTAATGGGTTTTTTTAATCATGATTATAGTGTGAGGAAGTCTCTCCTCTGTGTGTATGTGTGTGTAAGTATACTCAGCCATATTTCCAGAGTGGCACAACCTGGCCTCCTCTGTGTGCTTTCCCCTGTAGCCATTGGGGCATGTGCACTGTGTATCGCTTCTCTCTGTGTCATTCCCTTAAAACTTGGGATTTCCCCTAGCTGGGCTCCTGCTTGCTTCTCTCTGCTGTGTCCCCAGCACCCATCCATAACCACTTTTCCTGTTGGGTGGATGCTTTCCAGCCCTGTCTCCAAAGCCAGCCCTGCCCCCCATGATGCCTGTGGCACCCAGTTCTGTGTCCCTTGTCCCCTGGGATGCTGTGCCAGGAGTGGAGCAGGGGCTGTGGTTTTGCAGCTGGGCTGTGAGGAGCTGTAGCACTGTTGGGACACCAGACCAGCACTGAGATGGTCAGAGAGCTGCATTTGGGGACATCTTGATACCACTGTGCATGGCAGGAGGCTTGGTGCAGACAGTGCTGCTGGGCAAGGGAGTGTTTGGTGTCCCAAACTCTGCCTGGCTCTTGTATCCCTTCCCTTAATGATTGTGGGATTTCCCTCCTGCCTGGAAACACCTCTGGAGGAGAGCTCCCCGGGCCTGCATGCACAGGGGACATTGAGTTGCTCTGGGAAGATAGCTGTGACCACATCACCTCTGCCAAGGCTATGAGGAGAGCAGATGTGAAGATGTGTGCATGCCCTGGCTGACCTCAGGCCTAAGGTTTCCTGCTTTCTTGTGGTTTTTTTTTTTTTTTTTCTTAAGCCCTTTTTAACAGAATTTTATTTTTAAATAAAAAAAACTTTATAAGCGATCTGTTAATCAGTACTGCATTACAGCCATTATTCATTGTATAAGTCCAGTTATTTCTTTACATAATGTGATGATGTGACAGCTGCTGGTGGAGTGCTGGGTGTCATGGATGATATATGACATCCCTTCATCACCTTATTCCTGACTGTGGCCCCCTCAGTATGTGCCTTCACTCCAGCTTTTTTTGCCTTAATCTGTGGTCTTGCTGTCTGGGGCAGTGAACAAAATGCAACACTTGCAGTTTTTATGTATAAAACAGTATTTCTTATTTATAATAAAGTCTGAATATTTGTAACCCCTTATACCTGGGTATTCTGTTGAGTATTACTTTATTTTTGGTGGTAGGATATTGATGGTGATGTGTCTCAGTTTGAAGATTCACTCTTGCTCCTTAGACAACCTTGTTTGGTATGGGAAAAAGGGAGAAGAAACTCAGAAATGCATGTGGTGGGATACAGATGACAAGGATGATGGGTTTTCCTTCTGTCCACTGCTCCACTGCCATGGCTGTGAGGGATTTTAAGCTGCTGGTTTTCCAGAACTTTAAAGCATACTATGTTGTTGGTTCTGATGCTATTGGAGTGGCACTATCTTCCTGGAAAGCCCTGAGGAACTGGGGGGAGTTTATTTACATTGTAAGGGGAAAATCCTTTTTACTAAGAAGAAGAGGATGGGAATCCTGGGAAAAGGAAAAAACCATGAATAAAGAAGCTGAAATTACTGGGAACTGCCACAAATCTGGGTGCTCTGTGTTGCTCCTGGGTCATGTCTCCCAGAGCCTGGCCTGAATTTAACAAATTTTTCAGGACATATTGCAGTGATAAGAGACCAGGCTGTTCTGCATTCACACTTGTCTTACAGCTCCAGCTGGATTTCTGTTATTTTTCTCAGCAGAGGAAAGCGCACAGGTCTCATTAACTTGCATCACAGCTAATCCCATCTCAGCTGGTAAATTCTTATTATTTTTGCATGTCAGTTTGTATACTTTCAACCTTTCATTCTTCAGTTGTCACTAATTAATTTGTTTTCTAGAATACATCTCTTTTTTTCTTGCAATGTTTTTGTGAAGCAAAACCCAGCTGGTAAAATCTGGCTGAGGTTTCAGATGGATTGTGGGGAGCAGTGAGGGAGCAGACAATTGGGTGGTGGGACAGTTCTGATCTTGCATTTGCTGTAAGTTGACATTAAGCCTCTTACCATTTTAAGGGGAAAATGCTTAGGTTAGGAAGCAAGACTGTGTCCTTTTTTTTATCTTCAGGATTTTTATCTCCAGAAGTTTTTTGTGGACATTGTGCAAATGTGTCTCAGACGTCATCTTGGAGGATGAGCCTCCCGTTCATGTGGTTTTTAGAGGTAATGCTCAAGGGTAGTGGAGGGTGATGAGGTAAGAGTAACCTAAGTAGATACTCAGAAATCTCTGACAGGGAGGAGCAGACCCAGCTCCAAGGGACGATGACAATGGCTAACAGGTTGCCAAACTATTCTACCAATATTTTGAAGCCCAAGTAGAGATGCCCTCCTCAGATACTCTGCTCTGTGTAGCCGGTACCTGACATCAAGTTGGGTGAGGAGGCACTTTGCTGAGCAGTGACCAAGCCATGCTCTGGTAACACTTACTCTCCTTCAGTTCCTTGTGTTCTTCTCACTCCCAGGTTCAAGCTCCATCATCTCTCACATGCTCTCTGGAGAAGCAGGAGGCTGGCAGGGGCAGGTGCCTGGTGAGCAAGTGGCAATGGGGAGGGCTTGGACAGACCTGAGCTGAGTTCCCTGTCCCTTGTGGGCAGGACAAGATACTGTTACAAGTTAAAAAGTGCTGGGAACAAATGCCTGGAGGAGACCTCTCTAATGTGTTTGCCTGGATCTGAGGAAGTGGAGGAGGTCATACAGTTGTCACATCAAGCTTGCAGTGTCTCATGATCCCGTCTACAGCCATGACATGTTGGACCACTTTCTGGCTAGTTATTTTTTCTAGTTGGCTGCTGGCTTGACACCTCTAGTGTGCCCCCATCCCAGAAACATCAGGAATGCTATGTAAAAGTTATCCCACAGAGGCTGGCCATGGGGACAGAGGGGAATGCAGTTGGATGGCAGCACCTTCCTCCCTCATCCTTGTTTGTCTCACCCCTCACTGGCTTGGGCACAGGCAAAGCATGGCCAGACACGACAGCACTTCCTTGCTGTGCCACTGCTGCTGCCCTGCCTTGCCCTGCTTGCTCACTTGCAGGCGTGATCTCTGCTTGCTCCCTGCCTGCCTCTGCCCATCCTGGCAAAGCTGCTGCCTGAATGATCTCTGCTCCAGGTGGCTCTGGCTGTCATGAGGACTTCTCCCAGGGCACCCAACTGTTAGAGGAGAGACTGAAGTCCAGGCTTCATCGCTGCACTGGTGTTTGGTGATACCAGCACATCATGATCACAGATTTTCCATGCTGTGAGGAAATCCCAGAGGATTTCCTCCTGGAGGACATGGCAGATCAGATAGCCCCTTGCAGAAGGAGGGGGTGTGAGGGTTGACCTGGGTTGCAAGGACTCACAGCATCATGGTGTTCATCTGACATAAGTCACCAAAATGGGTTTTCTCCCTTGCTTACATTAATAAAACTATCACTTCAGAGTTTATACACATTCATCACTTTTCACCAGCAACCATCAGCAAAATTTAGATTATTACATTGTTTCAGACTGGTTTTGGAGCAGTTAATTCTGCCAGGACCACGTTCTCAAGGACTGATAAACTTGTGAGCCACAGTGGTATGCCTGCAGGAACAGCTTTTTTGGCTCTGTTGTGAATGCACATAAAACATCTTCAGAAGGGTTTTTTTGTGTTGCAGATTAAAAGACAGAGGTTTTCCAGTGAAACAAAACTGGTTTTGTTACAGTGTCTGATGAGTACAGCTGTGCTTTATGCCTCCCTTTGCTTACACTTTTGCTGGCTCTAAAAGGTAAAACATCTTTGTTAATCATGTTGGTGTGAGACCTTTTCTCAAGGGTGCTGCCATAATGACAGGCTGCAGGGGGACATTTGCTCTGTGGAGTGTGGTGGGCAGCTGCTCGTTCCAGATCGGATGTGTTTAGAAAATCAGGGCCCCAGGAAATACATTTTTGGTAGTCTCATGGCATGTGGTTTTCAGAGGTAATCTTGAAGCATATGGCGGATGACAAGGTGAGAGTAATCTGAGTCAATAAGCAGAGATGACTGAGGAACAAGCTGTAACAGCCTTGTTTGCACAAGTGGAGTGAGAAGTGGGGTGGCAACAGTGAGATAAAAGGGATAACATGGAGGAGACACATAAGGGAAAAGCTTCCTGATGGGGAAGGCTGGTTTTCCAAGAGAAAAGTCAGCCAAGGATGTGGTCTGGGTGAGATCTAAGGGAACTGCTGTTACTGACCAAGCTGTGGAGATCACCTTCCCAAGCAGAGGGGTGTCAGCAGGTGGGAAGGACACAGCACAGAGGTGTTGTGGGCAAGTGATGTACTTAAGAGCAGAAGGGATTGTGTCTCCTTAGAGGTTTGAGTGGATTCTAGAGAACTTTTGAATTGGTGGGAACACCATAAATAATTTTATCTCATTCAAAAAAACGTCAATGAAACCCAGATAAAACAACCTCAGATGCCAAAACTCAGCACTTCACTATTGCGTCTGGGAATCTGTGCTCCTTGTAGCATTAAGATCCAGCAAGGGAAATGAAAAGGAAACCTCCTGTTTATAAAAATGAGTTGACTCAATCAGCAGAGGCACGTACAGTTGGCAAAGGGAGGTGCAGAGATGTGGTGAGTTTGGGCTGGCTGCGCCCATGAGATCACCAGGAGCCACAGAGGAAAGCCCTGTGAGTCAGCTCCAGGTGTCTGGAGTGTCTGGAGGCTCTTGGGGAGTGTAAGAGGTTCAGACAAGGAACTCAGCCTTAATCACCCTGGGCTGTCAGGCCTGAAGTGAGCAGCATGTCACGCCTTGGATTGAGTTTGAAGCCCTGATGGAGAAGGGGTCCTATAGGCAGCTTGTGTCTCTGGGGATGAACTCATTAGGTGTTTTCATTCTATTTAAAGGTGCTCCTGGACTGCCCACAGTCACTTGTGACTTTGGGAGTCTCATGGCGTTAGGCAGGGGAGGTGCTGTGATTCATCATGAGGGCCCATCCTTCACTGTGCCCCTCTGATGGGCTGCTTCCTCAGGGCAGGTGGATATGATGGAGTCCTGCTTGTCCTGATATGTGCAGGATGTGGAGAACCCCTGTCTCCAGATTTTTCTATTCCCCTATAGAAGTGGTCATGTCCTTCTGCAGGGCAAAGGCAAGGAGTGAAGTGGATCCGGCCTTCATGCCTTGTGTGTCTTGTCAGCTACCCTTGAGAAAAAAAGTGCTAAAGGACCTGGGCTGTGGAGCCTGGTGTTTTCCTGGCTCTGTCAGCAGCCTCAGACAAGTGTTTTCCCTCTCTCTGTCTCCATTCCTCATCCTTTATCCTTCTAGCATAAAAATGATGTAGTAGGTGAGGCCAAGGACCCGTCTAAGCTCATTTTCCCTCTCAGGAGCAAAAGCAGACAAACATGTGATGATTTCCACCACCACCTCATCTCTAGGTCTGGGGATTTCCTGAACTTGATGACCATCTGGTAAATCCCAATCGATCTGCTTTTTGGGCATTTATTCAAGCTGACCTTGGGTCTCTTCGCATCCCCAGTCCTGCTGGTCACCTGAAATGAGCCCTGGTCGTGCAGGTTGGCTGGCCGTACCTGGCTTGCGAGCAGGCAGCCCCCATCCACCCTCCCGAGGTTTCCTGTGAGCTCATCCTGTTTCATTTTACTCGCTGCAAGCCTCCGGCGTGCCCGGACAGCCCAGCTCTCCCCAGCCGGCACCGCTGCCCTGCTGTGGAGGCAGCGGCGGCCGGGGAGACGGAGCTGGGCAGGTGGGTCGGGCAGGAGGGGTGTCTTCAGGAGCTGCAGCTATATTTTATTTCCCTAAGAGGGTGCGTGCAGGAGCTCCTCGGGGTGCTGTGCCTGTCTCTCGATGGGGCAGGCGCCTGTCTGCGCTCCCTGGGCTGGGTCTTGCTGTGAGTCAGCCCACGGCACACGCGCTCTTCCTGTTGGGAGTGACTCAGGTGGAGCAGCCGATAAAACACGCACCAAAAAAAGGCACCGGGCAGCCGCTGTGGAGCCCCCGGAACGGGCGCCTGGTACTCCCCGGCACAAGCAATGGCCGAGCGTTGGCTCCTGCCCCTGGCCTGCCTCGCCGCGTCCCTCCTACCCGCAGCCCGGAGCACACGCAGCGGAGAAGGTGAGGCTCCGGCTAGGGCGCCTGTTCCTGCCCCGATCCCGCCGGAAGATTGGCTCCCCGGGCTGGAGAGGGCCGGGAACTGAAGCTGGCTGGGGTGCGCGGCGTCCTGCTAGGGCATCCTTCCCCTCCTGCCTTCGGGATTGGTACTGGATCTGTACGTGCTTCTTAGTTTTCCTCCGAAGTTAAATATCCCATGAGCGGTTGCTCTTCGTTTTGTCACTGGCATCCCCTTTCAATAATTGATTTATATGCAATTACCTCACTGCTGTCGGTACAGAGCTTTGCCCCAGGGTGGGATGCGGGTGTGAGCACAGGCATCGCCCAGGCAGCGGCTGATCTGCCCACCACTGCTGGAACCAAACCTTCCCCAAGCCTGAAGAAGAGCTGGAAGCATCCAGGACCCAGTTTGCTGTAATAACATGGTGGTGTTTGGATTTTGTGCGAGTCTGTGGGCCTCACAAGGTGCCACAGACCTGCTGCAGCCTAGGAGAGACAGGAATCTCCTGGGGTCCACAGCTTTAAAAATACAGCAGATCCTCTTGCACGTGCAAATCTCACCTGGTGGAGAGTGTCATGGAGGGAGATTTAAACAGGCTCAGTCCAATGGTAATTCAGCTATCCAAATTGCAGTTTCATTGGCTTGTAGTCTGGTGATGGGTAAGTTTGGCCAAAATCAGGTTTTTGGATGTATTTTGTAAACACGGAATGATTTTGTAAATACCGAATAATTTAATTTTTTTTTCATCTCAAGTACTGATGTTCTGAAATAAGCTTGCTGGGCTTGAAGTTCAATTTCATCAGTTTTAAGTTTGGTGAAAAGGGAAATAAGTGCTGAATAATGTTTTTGTTTGGTTTTTTTTCAAAAGAAAAAATCTGCTTTGCTTTACATGCTACTTGGGTTAATTATTACACCCGCCTTAATTACATGCAAGTTTTAAAATACTGGTATAGATTCTTCCTCTGCTCCTTCCTGGCAGTGTGTGGGAAACTGCTGCCTTCCCAGGGACTCTTGAAGCCGTTTCTGTGTGCCTGTAAAGCTGATGGTCGATAAGGGCTGTTTTCATGCTGCAGCAGAGTTTGAGTGGTGTAACTAAGCCCACTGATGGAGCCCCAGAAGCCCCAGGAAGATCTTCCTGCAATAAGAAACTGTGAAGCTGGGCAATGGGGACACCCAGCCTTGGAGCAGCAGATGGGACAGCCTTGTGGGTCACTATCCCAAGAGCACAGAGCAGGGAATGGCTTCTATTGACATGGAGCCTTCATTGCAGGCAAAGCTCTGTTGTTCTCCTGATGGAAGGAGGGATCTTCGCAGTTTGGCTCATGTACAGGGCTGTTGGATCCTCACAGACCCAGGGCCACCCTCATTGTCTGGTTTTGTGAATTTAAGGAGACAGTATAAGAAGCCTGAAGCTGACTGTCTTCTTCTCCAAGCCTTTCTGATGTGAAAATTCATCTCAGCACAGCCATCAAGCATTTTTCATGCTTTATTCTGTTGGTGGGAGCTGGGGGAATGACACCCTGCTGGATGTGTGCCATGGATCTCCTGCATCCTGATGCAGCACTGAAGAAATCCAGCTGCAAAGCTTCTCCTCAATGGAACCTGCTCTTTTCCATGGATGATCTCAGAGCAGAGCCTCAGGGCACCTGCACACAGAAGTGATCCCGTCCTCAGTTGGTCCTCATCCTCCAGCAGTCCTTCCTGCTCCATCTCATTATCAATTCCAGTGCCTTGCTCTTGGTAAGGATTAGCCTGTCTGAGCTCCTGGGTTTCTGGGGGATGACCAGGAGCAGACACACCAGTGCAGTGGTGGCACTAACCTGCCACAGCACCTTAGATGGCTTTGAATCAGCAAGACAGGAATTTGTGCCAGGGCTGGAGAGCTGGTTCCTAACATGCTGCAGCAGTAGAGCAACACTCAAAGAAAGGTTTTCATTCCCTGGGGGAATGGTGCTCATGCCTGTAATTTAGCAACCCAGTATATCCTCCAGATTGCGTAGGGTGATGCATGGGTGGAGTTCAACTCAAAGATCCTTATGGGTCACTTCCAACTTGAGACCTAGCTGGAGTATTGAGGGATGGGGGAGGGGGATCAACCCAAGTGAGATCTTTCTACTGTGAAGGTGAGCACAAATACTTGAAGAAAGTCTCACGCTGCTGCTCTCCATTGGTCCTTCGTGTTGTCCATGCCCTTTGGTCATGGTGATGCTCTCTGAGGCTGGAGTTGCTTTCTGAAAACCTAGAAGCAGGAATTCTGTGCCCACAGGCTAGGGTGGCAGAAGATCTCCTGAGCCCTGCCTTGGTCTCCTGGCAGCCAGACTGCAAGGCTGTGCTTGCTGAAGTTGGAAAAATCTCTCTCCCTGTTTGCTGGTGCATGAGGTCATCTCTGCTCTTGGCAGAGGCTCCACTGAGTGCCTCCCTCTGGAATGCAGGTGCCGATGGGTGTGTGGGAGGGCGGCGCCCAGGTGTGAGCACAGAGCAGGAGGCTTTGCCTGGTCTCAGGAATCACTTATGCAGAGGACAGGGATGCTGTACCCTGGGGCCGAGCTGTGTCAGAAGAGAGCTGGGAAGGAGGAGGCTCAGTGCATACAAGTACAAGCACTGTCTGCATCCAGGCAGCAGCTTTCTGCCCATTTTTGGACTCCCTCCACCTCCTGTGCTCTCAGAGGTGACCTGCGCAGGGGTTGGGTAGCTGGGGATGGCCTTTCCTCTCCCAAGGAGGCCAGCAGTGAGCAGAGCTCCTTAGAGGGAGGTTGAGACTCCCATGGCAGCATCAGGGTGGTTTGGAGCACTTCCTCAGCAAGCTCTGTGCCCCTGAGGACCTCACTTTTTCCCTTGGGATGTTTCTTTCTCTTGCCTGTCTTTGCCAACCATTCTCTCAGCTGTGCCTGCTCTCCTCAGTGATCCTGAGGGGCATGTCTGGAGTAAAGGTCCTCAGGATTAAATGCTCCAGTACTGGCCACTGTGGGTTTGCCAAGTAGGTGAGAGGTGGCTTCGAGAGAGCAGCCGGACAAGGCAGTGGAGTGCTGGAGCGGGCACATCTGGTGAGATGCCTGAGTGATGTCCAGAGGGATCATCTGTCTTGATTGTAGAGGAATGCAGAATCTCATGCCTGTTTTTCCTGCCATCCTTTTCTTCACAATGAGGGAGGGTGGGTGAGGTGACCTGTCCAATCCCACCCAAACCTTTTTTGTTAATCTCCCTCTTGGCCAGCACACTTCTGCCAAACTCCTTGGATCACAGAGCACTCCTCATCACCCTGCACTGCAGACCTGGGTGGGGACACCTGCTGGAAGTTGGTTGAGTTTTTCCTACTGAACTCACTCCTGGCTGGGTGAAACAAAGGATAACCTCAGGAAACTTCCCCTTTCCCCCAAAGTCTCCAGTAAGGTTAACTCTCACAGCTGCAGCTGGTCTGAAGCTGCAAAGATAAATTGGCCATAACACACCCCTAAACTCGACCAGCCTAGAAGTGAACAAGTTCCTGGGTGAGCAATGATAGGATGGATTTGAACCCAAACAGGGACCCCAGCCAATCCCATTCAATGCTGAATGCAGACACATCACTGGCCAGGGAGCTGGCTGGTGCTGGGACCCTGAACAATCACTTGTCTAAGCCCAGGAGGTTTGGATCCCCTATGAAAGGAGGTGGCCATAATAAATGTGGGCTGTTTGTCCCTGACCCTCAGTGAGTCCTGTCGTGTGTCTGTCTGCAACCTACGGCGTAACATGGTAATAGTTACCCATGCTTTTCTCAGGACAAGACTGGGGTTTTTTTAAAACCATCTCTGCTTATTTAATGTCCTGTTTGTGTTGCAAGACCTGTGGAAGAATGGGGAACAGCCCTGGCAGTGCTGTTGTGTGGATTGTGGCTTCTTGGCTTGGGTTTGTCCATCCTCAGCAGTGAAATGGGGCATTCCTCCCTTGTGTGGGGATGCAGGGCACAGGGTGGGCACCGGTGGCACGGGGATGGCAAATGGACACAGACATGGGGACAAACGCAGAGATGTGGGGAAGCAGCTCACTGTTAGCAGAGCAGGAAGGGGAGGTTTGCACCACCTGCCCCCTGTTCCTTGCCCCTCAGGGTGGGATTGCTGCTGGTGCGTTCATCTCTAGGCATCATCTGAGATGTCTCTCTGCTCTCCTCTCCCCAGTCTGTGACTGCAATGGGATGTCCAGACAGTGCATCTTTGACTGGCAGCTTCTGAGGGAGACAGGAAACGGGTACCGCTGCCTCGGCTGCCTGGGCAACACAGAGGGCGTGCACTGCGAGCGCTGCAAGGACGGCTTCTTCCGACGGCAGGGGGAGCGGTGCTGCCTGCCCTGCCTCTGCCACCCCTGGGGTACGTGCACAGCCGCTGTCCGCGGTAAAGGGGGCTTAGGGCACTGCTGAGCACCTGGGCACGTCAGGCTCTGAGCCCCTGCATACCACACCACAGGTTTCAAGAGCCACCTGCCCTCTGAGATAATCACAAACTCACAGGATGATTTGGGTGGGAAGGTGCCCATCCCAACCTCTCCCTCCTGTCGTTCTGCAGGTTCCCTCAGCCCTCAGTGTGGCAGCGATGGCCGGTGCAGCTGCAAGCCCGGAGTGATGGGGGACAAATGTGACCAGTGCCAGCTGGGCTTCGAGCCCCTGTCGGAGGCAGGGTGCTGGAGGAGTGAGCAGTGAGTGCTGGCCACCATGGGTGGCATGGGGCCAGTGGGAGGGCCAGCCTCCAAAGCTCTGCTGGGGCTATGCTTGCTGAAAAGGCAGCATTGTTTCATGGCAGCTTATGGAAAATCTTAAGTCAACCATGCTAGGAAACAGTGGGCTTGAGTGAGGCGGGACATCCATGCTAACCTGCAGGGGTTGGTGTCCTGCAACACCATCAAAACCTGAACTTAGGCATGCCCTGAGGTGATGGTTTCATTACCCAGATAATGCCCAACATGCAGCAGCCATGTAAAACAAAACCTGCCCATTGTGGGGCTGCCTCATGTTGGTGCCACTCACAAGGAGATGTGCATGCAAAAACCAACCCTGTTCTTTCCATGAAGCCCTGTTCAAACATCTTTAGAAACATTTCTGGTCTGACTTCCTCAGCAGTGTCCTCCTTTTCCTCACCTCACCCTACCATTGCTTCTTTGGGGCTACTGGCAGGTAAAGGGTGCTAGCAAGAGATGGCTGCCTGCAGTCCTGCTGCTGGACCTGGCCTCCTGCGCAAGCCTCCCTGGGGTGCTGCTGCTTGGTGGAGCTCAGTCAAGGTCTGTTAAACTCAGCCAAGGTTTATCAAGCTCAGCGGAACTTCACTTTGTGCTTGTAGGTGGGTCAGATGCTTTGGGATACCCTGGAGCAGTAGCAATGGGCACTGGCTCAACCTGGCACCCACAGTGCTGCAGATTTCGGAAAGAGGTGGCTATGCAGATTATTTTCCCACTTCTTGCATGGGAATGGTAGCTGGAAGGGTTCTCCATTATCTTGTGTAGTAGCAGGAAGCACTGAGCTCCCAGGCCAAGCTGGGAATCCAGGTAGAGGTTCCTGCTGTACCTTTGCAGGAGCCTGCAGTGTGAGTGTGACCCAGCGGGCAGCACGGGAGACTGTCACTCTGGCCACTGCGTCTGCAAGGAGAGCACCACTGGAGAGCAGTGTCAGAGGTGAGTGTCAGGAGGATGTGCTGGACACTGCTTGGCACAGCCTCCTCTCTGCAGTTGCTTCCCTGGCAGTTCACCAAGTCTTAGAATGGTTTGGGTTGGGAAGGATGTTGGAGCTCGTCTCATTCCACGCCCTGCCATGGGCAGGGGCACCTTCCAGTACCCCAGGTTGCTCCAAGCCCCATCCAAACTGGCCTTGAACACTTCCAAGGATGGGGCAGCCACAGCTTCTTTGGGCAACTTGTGCCAGCCCCTCACCACCCTCACAGGACAGTTTCTTCCCAGTATCCAATCTAGCCCTGCCTTCTGTCAGGTTGAAGCCATTGCTGATGCCCATCTTGCCATCCCAGCCCAGTGATGACCCTGAACTCTGCTGATGGTTGTATTGCATCAGAGGGATGGTTGTGTAGGCCAATAAAAGGAGAAAGCATTTTGAACATTGTCACCTTCTTGCATTTTCCCAGGTGCAAGCGACACTTCTATAACCTGGATGCCAGAAACCCTGTAGGATGCTCCCCCTGCTTCTGCTACGGGCACTCGGTCGATTGTATCAGTGCAGACAACCACAGTGTCCACAACATCACCTCTACCTTCCAGCAAGGTGAAGCCCAAGCAGGACATCCCCACGGCTCCTGGGCGTGTTTGCCAGCCCTTCTCTTCAATGGGCTGGAGGAGCCAGGGGGTTCACAGCCATGCTGCAAGTCAGCCTTGGGCTGTGCTTGCTCCTTGCGTGCTCATCCAACCTGCCTGTGGCTGCAGCAACCTTGCTTTGATGGGATGGCTTGGTCATAGGCAGAAGAAGGGTCCAGGAGTTGAGGGCAGCATAGGATTTCTTCATTATGTCTTTCCTGCCACTTAGAAGGAGGCCTCTGTGCCCAGCCAGGCTGATTTACAGACGTGTGGGCACAGGGATAAGTGCGCCTCAGAGGTCGGAGTAAGAAGCTGAAGAGTTTTGATAAGACACAGCTCAAGAAAGTTGCTGGAATCCTAGAAACACCTTCCCTGTCCACGCTGACTGCTCCTTGTTTGTGCTCCAGGTACTGAGGGCTGGCGAGGTGTCCATGAAAGCGGCTCCCCAGCCCAGCTCCAGTGGTCCCCACGCCACCAGGATGCCTTCATAGCAGCAAGGAGCTCAGAGCCAATATACTTCGTGGCACCTGGTACGTGTGGAATCAGTGGCAGGCAGAGTGAACCCTTTGCTTGGTCTGATCCCATGAACTGTGCCTTTAGGAGGAAGGAAAGATTTTAAGCCTTTGATTTTCCCTCTGCAGCAAAATTCCTTGGGAACCAGCAGCTGAGCTATGGCCAGATGCTCTCCTTTGCTTACCGCCTGGACCGGGGGGGACGCCATCCATCTCCACATGATGTGGTCCTGGAAGGACATGGCCTGAGAGTCACTGCCCCCTTCTTGCCCCAGGGAAAGGTTCTGCCCTGCGGCATCAGCCAGACGTACATGTTCAGGTAAAGTGGGAAGCTGGGGTTTGGAGCAGGGGAGCAAGAATGGTTGCAGCTTCAAGGAGATCCTGGGTTCGGCTGTGGTCCCTTGGAGGTGGCAAATGGCTGCCTGGTTTGGGCTGGATGCATCTCAGGCACTTCTGTCCTGGATAAGGAGGTTACTTTGTGAGAGGGGCAGCAGAAAATGTGGCTTGAAGTTGGGTTGGGTTCTTGGCTCTATGTGCATGGAGGTTGTTGCCCAAAGCCTTGAGCTCCCAGGAGGAAGATGCGTGAGGGCTGTTGTGTTTTTTGGAGGAGGCATATCATTTTTTTGAAATCAGTTCCGCTTCCCCCCTCTCCCATGACAGGCTGGACGAGCACCCAAGTAGCAAGTGGAGCCCAAGACTGAATCACTTTGAATTTCGCAGGCTACTGGGAAACCTGACAGCCCTCTGGATCCGTGCTACCTTTGGGGAATACAGTAAGTGCAGAGAGAGCTTGCAAGCCTGGCTTCTCCTAGTTGTTGGAGACAACAGATCTCTGGATGGATTCACCTTTGCTAAAATTTATTTAAAGATAAAAATAGTAAGTGCTCCAAGGGGGCAAAATTAAATAGCAAAGAGATTGTGCAGGATAGCACCTGATTTGGCTGCTCCATTTGCCCACGAGCATTGCAATAGAATGTGCGACCCGTGCAGGTCCCGGCTGTGGGGGCCGCGCAGGTGGAGCTGCTGTCCCCCGCGAGTGACGGGCTGTCCCTCCCTGCAGGCACCGGCTACATCGACAACGTGACCTTGGTGTCGGCACAGCCCGTGCCCGGCGTTCCCGCGCCCTGGGTGGAGCGCTGCAGCTGCCCCGCCGCGTACCGGGGGCAGTTCTGCGAGGGCTGTGCCCCTGGGTACCGCAGGGACGCCCCCGGCCAGGGGCCCTTCAGCGCCTGCGTGCCCTGCAATTGCCAGGGGGGAGGAATTTGTGATCCTGACACCGGTAAGAGAAGCCGCCAGCAGGCTGTGCTTGTAGCATGTGTGGGAATGCCGGGAAGCTGCCTGTGTCCCCAGAATAGAGCTGTGGGGAGTCGAGCTCACTGACTTCACAGAAATTTCTTCACGGAAGGGGTCATTAGATATTGTAAGGGCCTGCCCAGGGAGGTGGTGGAGTCATCATCCCTGGAAGTGTCCAGGGAAGGACTGGACATGCCACTCAGTGCTCTGGGCTGGTTTACAAGATGGGGATCTGCCACAGGTTGGACTCAATGGTCTTGGAGGGCTTTTCCAACCTTAATGATTCTGTAATTCTTAGATTCTGTCTCTGATCATGATTCTGTGACTTAGGTCTGAAATGTGGGGACCATCTAAGACAAAACTCTCCAGAGCCTAGAAGCACTGCAGCTAGATACATTTGGAACAAATTGGATGCATGTTAGAGAAAAAGCATCTCCTGCTGCCCAAATAGCAGTATTTCTTCACTTCTGACTTATTTGAAAGTTAATCATGGTAATGACTCAGATTGGACAGAGCTTGAGCAACCTGGTTTAGTTGAAGATGCCCTTGCCTATTGCAGGGGAGTTGGGCTAGATGGCCTTTAAAGGTCCTTTCCAATACTGACCATTTCATGATTTTATGTGGTGCATGATGTGGGCATCGTGAGGATCTGAAGAGATCTCGTGGAGGTTGCTGGACCATGGGTGCTGGTGTTGCTGTGACTGGAGTGGTGGAGGATGTCCCAGCTGGAATGAGTAAACTGCCCTAAGCCCTTTCCTTGCTCCTCCAGGTGAATGCTTCTCGGGAGATGAACACGTGGGCAATGGTGTCAGCTGCCCCTTCGGCTCCTACCGAGACCCCCGGCAGCCGCACAGCTGCAGGAGCTGCCCCTGCGGGCTCGGCCAGGGCTGCTCCTTGGGGCCGGGCGGTGAGGAGGTCGTCTGTGACCAGTGCCCTCCTGGAGCTGCTGGTAATGCCCTTCTTGCTTCTGCTCTGCCTTTTTCTACAGGTGTGCTTGGAGCTGGGCAGAGGCACACCATCCTCTCAGCCCAGCTTGCCTGCGACACTGCCACTCCTGCCTGCTGAAGGGTGTTTGGGCATCAAGGGTTGGGTAAACACACCTTGTCCTGCACTGGGAAAAGTCCTTATCTAAACATAACATGGGTGGAGAAAGGATGGGTAGGAAAGGGAGGGGAACAAAAAATAAGGAAAAAAACAAATTGGAAACAACTTGTAGAAGGTCAGTTCTGGCACCCAGCTTTTGGGAGTGTGTGTGGGGCATCGTGTGTTGGCTGTGGTGGTTATGACAGCAGAGCAGCTGTTGTGCCAACCCCGAGGGGCTGAACAGCCCCATTCTGTGGGGCACAAGCAGTGAGTCAGCCTCTGCCTCACAGGCACGAACATTAACTTCTGCTTATCTCTCCTTTCCCAGGTGCCAATTGTGAGTACTGTGCCGATGGCTATTTTGGAGATCCAGCGGCTTCCCAGCCCTGCCAGCCGTGCCAGTGCAACGGCAACGTGGAGCCCAATGCCGTGGGCAACTGCGACCGTCGCACCGGCCAGTGCCTCAAGTGCATCCACAACACCACCGGCTTCTACTGCGACCGCTGCAAGGATGGCTTCTTCGGGAACCCCCTGGCCCCTGACCCCGCTGACAAGTGCAGAGGTGAGGTCTAGGTGCTGTCTGAGCTGGGGAGGAATAAGAAAACCCATGACTGACTATGGAGTGGTTTGATGGGAAGAAGGATGCTGGAAAGTGGGAATGGTGAGCAGGAACCGAGGCACAGGGTTAAATGGTGGGAGGAAAGTAGGGAGAGATGTGCTGCGGCTTGAGATGGGGCCAGGTTCCCCTGAATCTGTATCGCTCTGACCTGCAGCCTGTGCCTGCGAATTGGTTGGTGCTGAGCCCCTGAAGTGCAGGAGTGACGGGAGCTGCATCTGCAAACCTGGCTTTGAGGGTCCTCGTTGTGAAGAGAGTGCGTGCCCAGCTTGCTATGGCCAGGTGAAAGTGCAGGTGAGCATCTGTGCCAGCCCCAGGGCCACTGAGCAGCAAGGAGCGCAGTGATTTGCTCACCCTCAGTGTCTGCTCTTGTCCTCCTCAAGTATCTACTCCTGGTGCAAGTGAAATGTGAATTCAAACCTTGGCTTTGTACCTGATTCAACTGACCCTTTGTGCCCCATCCTAAAATAAGCCCTCATTTTGGTCTCTCTCCTTGGGCCTGACTGTGGCCCTGGTTCCCACCCTGGTCTTTTCCCCATGGGTTTAGTGTCCTGCTGGCTGATGGCCTGGTCTGTGGTTGCAGGTGGACCTGTACCTGCAGCAGCTGGCAGAGCTGGAGCTGCTCTTGTCAGAGGTACGAGCTGGTGGTGGGACCAAGAGTCAGGAGCTGGAGAGGAGGATGCTGGTGGCTGAGGAGATGCTGCAGACCATCCTCAGGGAAGCCCTGAGCCTTCAAGGTACCACCTGCCTAATGCCCTTGGATGGGACCATCTGGGCTGTATCAGAGAGGGTTTTGCTGCCTGGGCACAGCAACAAGTTTCTCTTCAGGCTTTCTCTTTCCTTCTCACCAGCCTCTGGCAGGTCTCTGGAAGGCCGTGTGGCCAGGATGAAGGGGCAAGAGTCCAGCTCCCTGAGTCGCTTGGATGAGATCAAGGCAACGGTGGAGAGACTGAGGTCTCTGGGGAGCCAGTATGAGAGGCAGGTGCAGGAGACCCATCAGCTGCTGGAGAGAGCCAGGCTGGACCTGGATCACAGTGGTGCCACTCTCCATCAGGTGGTAAGAGCATCCCATGTGACATTCTCCTAGTCCAGCTCAGGGCTGGGGAAAAAAAACAACAGAGAAAGCAAGGATTTAAAGAATTACAGATGTTGTTTTTGAATGTAGGTGTTCTGATGGTCCTTTCTGTGGAGTCAGGACCTTGAGAGGAGCTGGCAGGGGTCTTTGGGGGTGGTGGAGGTTTAACATGCTGTAGTTGCCTCTTTCACTGCCAAATTGGATGGAGAGCAGGGAAGAGAACTCACATCTCTCTTCCTTCCTCCCTTCTCAGACCATTCCTGTTTCAAGCTTTCCTGTGGGTTTAAATCAGTTCTTGCTGCTGGCCCAGGAGGCTCTGAGACTGGCCAACAGGTGAGTTGCTCTCACTGTTATCCGAGAGAGGGGAGGAGGACTGAGATCCTGCTAGGTGCCCAGAAGGTCCTTTTTGGAGGTTTTGGTTGACATCTGCCAGCCTTGGAGCAGGGGAAGGTACAGCTGCTGGCCTGTCTTTGCTGCCCTATAGAGTTGTCCTTAGCTATCTTTTAGGATGTAACTGGATGTGATTTAGAAGCATTTTTGGGATCAGAATTTTGCCCTTGGATGTCTAGAGAGCTTCTGCCCTCCACAATGCTTCTCTATCCTTGGGAGATGCAGGAGGAACAAGCAAAATGTGGGTCCCCTTTGCAGACATGCTGTGTTTCCCAGGGGTGTGTGATCTATCATCAGTGAATGCAACAGTGAAGGAAGTTGGTGGAGGAAACCTGGATGGGAACCCTTTTTGACAAGCCCCCTCTGTGCTCTGCAGCCACACACAAGCAGCCAATGCCATCGACCAAGCTGCAAAGGTGGCGCGGGAGGACGCGCGGCAGGCCCTGGAGCTGCTGCGTGCAGCCGCCGGCGGAGAGGCTGCCCTGGGCTCCCTGCCCAGGAGGTGAGCACAGGCTGCCTTGGCCTGAGTGTCCTGTGTGGGTGTGGGAGAGAGGAGGGGGATGGCCAAGAATCCGGGCCCCCTTCCCTGCCTCCCAATCTGAGCTGCAGGAATGTGGACTTGGAGGCAGAGAATTTGTTGGCATGTCTGAGGGGCTGAGATGGAGGGTCGGCAGCTCTATGGAACATTTGCTTCCCACCTCACAGCCCTCAATGCTCCTGGGGTCCTGCCTGTGGCTGGGCAAAGGGGTTTAACACCACAGCTGTGAACAGGCTTCTGGGGATGTTTTCCACATGTGATTGAAAAGCTAGGCTGGGTTTAGCCCAAAACCTATAAATTTAAGCCTGTTGTGGCTCCTTTGGTCAGACTTGGCCTCTCCAGAGCCCACCACGGTGGTGCTGGGACTTTGCGCACCATGGATGGGATGTGAGCAGGAGCCTTGAAGGAAGTTAGAAAGTTGAACAGGGATTGCAGGAGAAAACATCCAGTGGTAGGGCAGGGATTAGCAGAGCCACCATGGAGCCTGTGAGGGTTCAGCTGTGTGAAACAATCTCTGATTTTGGAGCGGGAGTAAGGAGCCAGCAGATGTTCTGCTCATTAGAGGGACTGGGATGCAGGGAATGTTTGCAATTGACTTTTTATGTGTTATAAATCTGCATGGGGCTTTAGAGAATGTGAAGGAGTCAATGTAGATGGTAATGTTAATGCTGGGGTGGGAGGCTGGCAGCTTGGCAGGTACCAGGCTCTGTAAGCTCACATCTGTACAGGTACGAGGAGCTCAAGTCACTGGCTGGAGGCCTGAAGGCTGATGCTGATGGAATGGCCCTCATGGCAGATGCAGCTTACCAGGGCAGCCTGCTGCTGCTCAGCTCCCTGTCCCGCCTGACAGAGATGGACATTGGGTCCTTTAAGGTGAGGGCTTTGTGCCTGTCAGACCAGGAAATCCCCTTTCGCTCTTCCTGATGTCCTCCCTGTTTTTCCTGCCACCAGCTCAGCCCTTCCCTGGGCTCCATCCCCATTGGAGAGACACTAGATAAGCGTCTTGCTACCCTTTTCCCCCTTTTGCCTCAGATTCCTTGGGGGGCACTGGAGAGATGCTGGGACCCCACTGTGTCTCTGTTTCAGGAGGAAGCCTTGAGGCTGAAGAAGGAAGCAAGTGCCCTGCTGGGCCTGGTGGATACATCCCTGGCCCAGTACCGGGCCCTGCAGAGCCACGTGGGGCACTGGGAAGAGGAAGCCAAGCAGGTGCTACAAGGCCAAGAGGGCGAGAGAGCGGTAAGAGGTTGGCTGGTGAGGGGTCATCCCCAGCAGGAGCTGCAGCCTTGGGGAGATGCCTGTGGCCCCACCACTGTCCTTGCCCAGCTGTCAAAGTCAGATCTGCCTGCCTGGTGCAGGAGGCCCCCTTCCTTGGGGCTGACCTTCAGACCTCAGTGTGTGCAGGGAGCTGCTGGTGCAGGATCTCACCTGCACATCTCCTCTATGTAAGGCAGGTTGATCCTGCCAAGATTAGAGCTAAGATGACTCAGGATATAGCTGGAGCTGGTTGAGGAGCACTGGCACAAGCTTCTGATGGCAGATCAGCCTGTGGGAGTCTTGATTAAGGGGCAAGAACAAGCATTTGGGAACAGACTGATGGGTCTCTTCCAGCCCAGCTCCTCCCAGACTGCTCTGGGAGCGTGTGATGCAAAGGGCAGGTGTCCTTCACCTACCCTTTGTGTCCCTTGATACGTTGCAGAAGCTGACACAGCTGCTGTCCCGAGCCACCCTTGCCAGGAGCACAGCCCTGCAAGCTGCAAGTGCTGGCAATGCCACCTTCTACGAGGTGGAACAGATCCTCAAGAGCCTCAAGGGTACTACCATCCTAAAAACCCTTCTTTGCCCTTTCCATGTGGGATCTCGCAAAGATAGTATGGCTTCATTTCCACGTGCATTTCTTCCAGAGTTCAACCTGCAAGCAGATGACAAGAGGAGGGAAGCCAAAGATGCCATGAGGAGGCTGCCCATTATCAGCAGCATGGTCACCACTGCCAGGGAGAAGACAGACACAGCCAAAGGGATTGTGGGCAGCGCCGCTTCCGAGTCAAAGGCAGGCAGCAGCATGGTGGAAGAGGTGAAGGAAATCACCACGGGGATCCAAGAGGTGAGGACAGACTCTGGTGCTATTGCTGTCAGAAAAGAATTTGGAAGGGGAAAAACCTGGAAGAGGAGATGGTTAGGAACCTCATGGCGGACCTTTTGGTGGGTTGATTTTTGAGCTGAAGTTTCTTTGAAGGGTCCTGCAGATACCAATTCAGCTGTAGATGATCTCTGCATGCACGTTCCTTCCATGAGGAGCTCTGTGGCATCTCACTGTAGCTGCTTTTCAGTGACCAAGGGGATTTTTTCACTCCTACAGACAGTCACTGCAGGCTTGTGAGGTCCCAAAACTGCTGTTTGTGGGATCACCTGCCGGATGTGTGTTGTAATTCCCCAGGGATTTGCTGATGTGTGAGGGAGGGATTGAGCCATGGACATAGAAACAACTCTCTAGAGCAATTGGTGAGAGAACATGAGGACAGCTTGTGATACTTGTAGGTCCTTTGTAGGAGGAACCAGTTTCTACCAGTTCCCTATTCCAGTGCATGCAGAATGATTTTGGCTGTGCTCTGCCCCTCTGAAAATGCCGTTTCCTACACACAACACCTAGGAGATTGCCTGGCTGAAGGGGGAAGCCAACATGACAGCTGACGGTGTCCTCGCCCTGGAGAAGGCAGTGGCCACCCTGCGACACGAGGCCAAGGAGGTAGATGACGCATTTGAGAGGAAACTCTCCAAGGTCGAGGCAGATGCTGCTGTGATAGAGAAGGTGTGTCCCCATCTCCCTTGCCTTGTCTCCTTCCCTGTTGACTTGTGGACTTGATTTCACCTTACAGCTGCTGCCTTTCCTCCTTCAGACAGCTCAGGAAGCTCAGAGGGTCCATGACAAGGCTGGCCAGGCAGGGGCAGCTATGCAGCAGACGCTGAGTGCCCTGGAAGAGCTGCTGAGTCTCATGAGTAGGTTTTGGGATGCCTCTGTGGGGTGTGGATGGAGACAGTTCCCCACTGGGGTCTAGGCAGGGCTTCTGGGAGTTTAGTGGGAAGCTAAATGACATGATGCCTGTGAACAGGCTGGGCATCAGGGTGGAGAAGAAGTATCTAGAAAGATCTAGTCCTCAGCCTCCATGCATGCTTTTCTATTCCTTGTTTTCCTTCTGTGCAAAAGACCAGCCTAGCTCTGTGGATGAGGATGGCCTGAGACAGCTTGAGGCGAACTTCAGCAAAGCCAAGAACAGCAGCAGGCAGCTGAAGGCGGAGGTGTCAGAGCTGGAGCAGACGGCTGCGCTGCAGAAGGCCCGGGTGCGCATGCTGGAGAGCAGCATCGATGACATCCTGGCCGATATTAAAAACCTGGAGGATATCCAGAAGAGTCTTCCTCCAGGCTGCTACAACACAAAAGCCATTGAATTGCCATGAGCCAGTTCTGGAAAGGCTGCAGCACCTGCCAGGCTGAAGGCAGGAGGGCCTCCCCAAATCTGGCAGAACTGGCTGTATTTGGTTGTGTTAAACTGATCCTTACCCTCAAGATCAGTGTGGCAGATGAAGTTCACAATGTCTCGCTGATCCTGAAAAGTTTCTGATATTTCAAAGTGCTCCGTCCCTTGCTCATGGGAGAAAGGAGACTCCTGGTTTGTGAAGGTGCTACTGTCAGAAGAACAGCCCATTCCTACAATATATCTCTGAGGTGCAGGGTAAGGTGTCAACCTTGTGAGTTTGCAGAGTATGGACCCTGAAGCTCGCAACCAAGAGGTTCTCCATCACTTGTGGATACCCTGCCCCGGTCCGGCACACACAGAAGGACTCGAGTCTCTGTCCATGCTTTTGAGAATGCCACCACCAGCTCCTCCTCCTGTTCTCCATGGGGTTTTCCTCACCTTTGGCAGCTCAGGAGACAGGGAGCAAGCAGCATGAGAGGCTGCTGGGGGAGATGAATTCTGAGATGTGGCACTGGTGATGCTTCATGTGGTGTCTCTCCCCAGGCTGGCAGTCCTCCCCTTGCTGGGATTGGTGTGGCTCTCTTACCTGAGACCCCCATCCCATCCTGCTGCAGTGCCTGTAACCTGATTTCATTAGTTTAAAAATATTGAAGATGTCCTGAATGTGTCTCTACCTCTAGTTTGGTGCTGCCTGTCCTCCCTCCCTCCCTCATGGTGCTGTATGTTTCTCAGAGGCCCCATCACCACTAAGGTAGCTCTCCACAGGGGTTTCCCACTGTTATCTCAACAGAGCTTGGGTGAGCCAAAGACCACAGCACTTTCTTCACCCTTCACTGCAGCTTTCATGTGGGTCCAGCTGCATTCTGACACTGCTCCCACCTTCCTTCAGATGCCATGCAGGGGAAAAAAGGGAAAAGGGGAGAAAAGTGCCACCAGATGCTGGAAACTGAAGCTCTGCTGAAGCTCCTGTCCAGTGTGGTGGTGAAAAAGGAGGTCACAGAGAGGGAAGGACACTGGGAACTCACTCACCCATGCTTTTGCTTCATTGTATACCGAATATTATGTCTGCTTTACACTTTTATTTAAGTGAGATGTATTTTAGCCCCTGGAATATGTCCCTTCTCCTGTTGTACAGCGTAGGGACAGCTATTAGGGATCTGTTTTTCTGTGAGTTGGGTTTTTTGAAAGGTAGAAGGTCAATAAATGATGAATACTCTTGGTTAGATCTTGCCTACCGCTTTATTTTTTCAGGCTTCCTCATTTGGGGGAATTTGGCCATGGGTTATTTCAGCAGTGCAGGCATTTGCTCTTTTGTTCTGACTTTGTCTTGGGGCTGTTTTAAAGTCACACCAGTAACATCTGTGTTTTGTTTTGTTTATTACATAATTTAAACATTTTGCTGATAAAGTATTTTTTGTAAATGACCATTTTTTCATATAGCAACAGAAAAAAAGAAAAAAAGGCTCAGAAACTTTTGACAAAGGTGAAATTGGTGGCATGGCAACTTCAACCCATTTCCCTCCCCCCTTTATTTATTTTCTTTTCCCAAAAGACGTTTGAAGTTCATTTCACTTTCAGCAAATTGACTGTTAAAAAGTGGAGGCTCAAAGATCAAAACCCACGAGCTTCTTCCCACACTTCCCCTGCACCCTGGAAACCCCCATCCTCACCTCCCTGGCAGTCACATGGATCATCACAGATGATTATTTTCTTCCCATGCCCACCCAAAGACATTTTTCCAAACCAGTCCCAGAGCTGAAGGCCCCATTACAAACCCCCATCCCTCCCCCCATCCTGTGAGTTTTACTGAGTGGATACACGAAGGTAAGAGCAGTAGGACAGAACAAACTCATCATCCCCACCACAGCTATGCTTCACTGTCCCAACCACGTGGATCAGGAGGCCATGGCATTCCCACATCCCCTTCCGTGTACCAGAGGGAGGGAGGGAGGATCGGAGATGGCTCTTGGACATGACACTTACTTTCTTTCTCTCTCCATCTCCACTGTTTAATTTTCTGTGTCTTTTCTTGGGGAAAACCCACTGTCTTTGCTCCCACTTCAGAGGTGTCCTTCCCCAGGAAGTTCAGTCCTTCTCTGTGCTTCGGGGGCTGGTTGCCACCATTGCTGTTTCTCTGGCTTGGAGCTAAGAAACACAGGGGACATCTGGCAAGGGCAGGGGGGCTGCTGTCTGGAGTAACTTGTGTGTTGGGGTAGAGAGGGAAGGGAGGCTGACAAACAGAACATGTGAGAACAGCAGGTGGAGAGGAGCCCAGCAAGTGGCTGACACACACTGGGTGTCTCAGGATGAGGTGTCACCATTAGGGACCAGGAGTCATGGGGTGGTGGTGGTGACTAGCTCAGACTGCCTGGGCCTCCCTGGAGCAGAGTCCCCACACCACCTTCTCTGCTTTGGCGTCTCCATATCTCCTCATCCTATGGGATATGTACTCAACCACCTGGAGATACCAGAGCTGGCACTGAGGGACTCAGCTGCCAAATTTAGAACAGTTCCCAAACAAATGTCTCCGTGCAAAGGGAAATCCCTGACAAGGACAGACCTCTTCTGGCCTTTGGGTGAGTCGCATCACTTCTGTCCTTCTAGGAAGGGCTGTGTCCTCCTGAGAAGCTGTCAACTATTGCTCCTAAAATCCTGTCTGCTGGAAGGACCCTGTAGCTATGGGTTTCCTTGCTTGTCCAAAGCAGCTTGCTGTTCCAGGGATGCTATAGCAGCACCCAGTAGGTTTGTTTTAGGACGAAGTCCCACCATCAGAGCTTGCCTGAGAGCTACTTTGTGACCCTTTGTGGAATTTTAAGGGACAAAATAAAAGAAATTTCATATCTTCCCTTGAAAGACAGGGGAAGACTCTCAGCCACAGGCAGAAGGACTCTCCCCAAAGTGATATAAGGTAACAGGCAGCAGAGGGAAAGGAGAAGGAGAGGGCTAAACCTTCCTCATGGCTGTGACCTTCCCCAGGAGCTGTTCAGGGTCCTTGTGCCCTAGGGATGATCAGCAGAACAAGGCCCTGCTCCAGCCACCCTCCTTTCCACAGGACTTCAATAACTGCTCCACGTTAGCTGTCCTGCCTTTACTGTGAACATCTCCACTAGGGTCCATCCCTGGCATCAGGGGCATATCACAGGCAGGAACAGGAGCCTGGCTTGTCCCAAGGAATGTGCAAAGTAGCCATGGCTGGTTTGGGAAGGAAAGGTTATCATGCATTTAACGAACTCTTCAAGGAGAGGAAGAGAGTAGGAGTGGCAGGAGAAGATGGATGGAGCAGAAGTTGAGATCTGGAGGGTAGAGGATGGGGATGGACATGGCCAGGTTTGGGGCAAATTCTCACCAGAGGATTTGGCTCAACCCCTGCTTCTTTCTACCCAATTTCTTGGCCCTGTAAATGGCAGATCCCTTTCTAGGTGGTGTGGGATGCCCCCACTGATACTGGGTAAGAGTAGAATATCACCCCAACTTCACTTGCCTAGGGAGTGGCTTGAGTTCTTACAGCGAAGGGAAGGTGAGACATGACATTCTCCCCATAATGCTTCTGCAGCAGTACTTACCAAGGCCTTCGCTCCCCTTCAGAAATGCCCTCTCCATGACTTTCAGGGGCAGGAGGAGGATTTTGTTAGCTGGGTTATCTGATGGCCGGCCTGAGGAGGTTCCCCTGCTGTGGGGCACCAAGCTGGTTGTGTTACAACTGCCTGCTGCCAACCAGGGCTTGGTTGGTCACTGTGTTGAGAGGCCCAAAGGGCTCACACTAAAGCTACTTAATTAAAAAAAATAAAAATCCACCCAGATTCATTGAGCTTAAGTTGTGTAAGATGATGCAGAATAGGCAACCCCTGCTCTGACTATGCTGGGAAGATGGACTGAGGGGACCATTTCCCAAGGACATGCTGGGAGCACACGGAGCATGTCGCTCCCTGAGCAGCCCCTCCTCCCTCCCCATGCACACAGGGTAGGGCCGTACCCCAGAAAAAGAGACCAAACCATTCCCTGGACATGGCTGCACAACAGAGTATTGGTGCTGGGGGTGAGAGGCAGACACAGGCAGGAGGCCATGGGATGGGGAGGGAGATGAGACACAAACTGAGAGAGAGAGAAGAGTGATGGAGAGCTGTAGGCAGGAGGGACATGAGGGCTGTCTCGCTGCAAGATCTCGGGCACTTAGCCAGAGGCGTTGATGTAGAGCTGGCTCTTGAGGATGTAGTCGATGACAGGCTGGCAGAGGTAATCCACGACATGTCCATCCCCGTGCTGAAGGGCCAGTCTGGGAGTATGGGGAGAGAGAAAGGTGTCAGAGCCCACTTGGGTGGGTCAGGGGCCCACCTGGAGAGGTTGGCTGGAGACACCCCACTCCCCTCTCTGTAGTGGGAGTAGCTCTGCTTCACCCACCTGCTTTTGGTGGAGCTGACAACTGACATGGGGTGGTTCGAGTCGTCTTTCACCACCAGGATGTTGTTCTGCAGGGGAAAGAGGAAAACAGGAGTGCAAGGATGGCTTGAAAGCAGATATCTGCCCCTCCAGCCTCCCCCCCTTGCTATGTGGTGACCCATTGCTCATCCCACCCATCAGATGAGAGCCCCTGACCCTGAGATCCTTTGTGTCCTGTGAAAGTGTCCCTCTAGGTGAAGAGAGACTGCCAGTCCTCTTGCAGCCTTCCCTGGCCACACGTGCACCCACTCACTCACTTTGTACTTGCGGAGTATGGAGGAGTGGTTCATGATCCGCTCAGGATCTGCTCCATCCCGGGGCACCACCACCATCCCAAACTCCCCGACGATCACCTCCATCTGGGAGCAACACAAAGTGTGGAGAGAAAGCTTTATAGGCACCCCAGGCAGAACCTGCCACTGTCTGCCAACCCCACCCTGCCCCATGAAAGCTAGACCACGGTCTGGAGGGAAATGGCGAGGGAGGCTATGGCAACAGCCTTTGGCAGAAATGTGGAATTATGCGGGTGAGTGGTCAGCAGTAGATCAAGTAAAAGGCACAGGGTTAAATCCTATTAGCAGATGTTGAGGTCAGGCTTTGAGGACAACTTGTGGCAGAAGGAGGTGACAGCAGAAGAAGTTGCCCAAGGTGACTGTGACGTCTGCCTCGCTGAAAGGGTTCATGAGCAGGATGGATGCAGTCCTGACAGAGGTCTGGGCAATTGTTCTACCAACATGGTTTGGCCAAATTTGCTACTGTACGGGGACCATTCATAGTGCTCACACCTATCTCAGGTGATACAAATCAGGCTCATCTGAAAGAGCTTTGGGTCAGCAAATTCAGGCAGTAGGAGCCTATGAGGAGGTGCTGCTGCAGAATGCATCTTCTGCCTGTGCTTTGACGTCATTCCTGCATCCTTTATGCTGGGCTCCAGGGCTTGGCTCATTTCAGTTTTCCCAGCCCCTCATAGGAGATGTCTGCTGCCTAAATGCTTTAAAAAGTTAAGGATTGAAGATGTGGTAACTGATTTTTAAAGGCTGAGAAGTTCAAGGAGGGAGGTTTGTGTTGACTGACTCGTTTCAATGAAGAACCAGGGGAGCCCTCACAGCCAGCATGTCTCCAACCACTGGGAGCAGCTGAAGCATTGGTAGCCCAGCCTCCCTCCAGGGCTGGTGCTCTCCCATGAAAATATGGCTTTTCCAGCAAGGACCAGCAGTGAAAGGTGTTGTTTTGGCTCTAAATATGTTTATTTCCTAACTCTGGACCACTCCTGTAAATACCTCATTTCCTACTTGCATACCTCACTCTTCTGGGATTGGCATCCACCTGATACTGGCTTCTTCCAAAGGACAAGGAGTGGAAGCACAGCCTTTGGAAACCCCTTGGGATGGGCTTACCCTGCCACCCCAGGTGATACCCTCTGCATGAACAGTAAACAGGGTACAGGGCTTGGGACCATGGAAGCCCTGTGGAAATATGACAGTCAGGGCTGGGATGGAGGAGGCAGTGGAGATGGCAGGCACAGCTCCGGTCATCCCAAGGGACCTAGCGGCTCCCAGGAGCACTGGCTGTGGGAAGCAGAAAAGAAGGAGCATGGAGGGGTGCCTGGCAGTGGTGACTCACATCTGCCTCATTCCAGAGGCCAGGAATGCAGAAGGACTCCAGCAGGTCACTGCCACAGAGCAGCAAGATGCGAAGCTCTGGAAAAGAGAGGAGAGAAGGCTCAGAGGTGGGAGCACGGGGAGCTGAGCAGGCACACCCCCCCCCCCCCCCCCCCCCCCCCCCCAACTTTGAGGGTTGGCTTTCCAGCTCAGCAAGAAAATTGTGCTGTGGGAAGGAGTTTTCTGCTCTGACAGGCCCATAAAGATTGATTTATTTCACAACTGCCACACAAAGCCAAAAAACCCCCTGGAGGAGTGCGAAGGGGTGGCTGCTTGGGAAAATGCCTCCCTGTTTGGCATTCAGGCTCGGCATGGTGCTAGGATGGCTGTAGTGCCAGGCTGTATGTGAAAAGGGGCTCAAAACCACCAGCAAACAACTCCAAGCAAAGCGCTGGGTGATGTCTGGTGGGGCTAAAATCCCTTAAAGTCTTTAGAGCAAGGGGCAGCATGGCTGGTCAGGCAGCCAAAATCTCTCCTGCTGCTGTGAGAGGCTCTGCAGGGCTGCAGGCAGTGTGGGGATGGGGTGACAACGCCATGGGAGGCCAAGATTGATGAAACCTGAGGCCACTCTCCGGACACGATGCCATGGCAGGTCTGTTGGGAGCTGTGTCCCCATTGCACACTCCCTCATTTCAGGCTGTTATCTGTCAACAGGACTAGGCTCAGCCCAGTTAGAACTGTTTCTGTTGCATTCCTGACCTCAGTAGCTGGCACCAAGGTGAGATGATCCTGTATCTGCCAAAGGTGTCATGCAGATGCTCCCAAGGCATGCAGCACTGTCCCAGAGGAGTAGGAGCAGTGTGGAGAGGGGCCATGTACTCACCGATCTCCTCGTATCTCATCACTGTCCCCAAGTTGGCATTTTCATCTGAGAAAGAGCAGCAAAAGAGAGGTGCTGGTGCCCAGCCTCCAAGAGGAGTTGGGAGGAAGGGTGGGGAGTGGATCTCTAGAGGTGATGCTGGACCTTTCCCCTACATACCCACAAAGGTGAAGCGCTCCATGGGCGGGCGAACACAGCAAATCCGGCTCAGGCTTTCTCCCACCTTCCCCAAGATCTTTGCTAAAGGGGAAGAGGGAAAATGAACGGAAGAGACGCTGTGTGATTAACCTGTCCAAGCGCTTCAGACACCCTGAAGTAAAATGTTCCTGTGGCTGGGTGTTCAACTACTCCCAGCATCTCCCAACACCTCCTCTCATGGTCTTAACTCCCTAGAGTGCTCCACTGTGCCTCGCAGGGACCAGGTAGACAGCTAAAATCACAAAGAAAATCATAAGATGTCAATTTTCATGGGATTTAAGTAATGTCCCTTCTTCTCAGCTAATACCTTTATGGTCCATGTCCCTCTGTCTTGTAGGTGATCCCACTACATCATCTCTCCTGCCAGTTCATCCATTGGTACCAAGTAGCCTTTCCTTTTGCTCGTCTCACTGCCTAGACATCATGCAGCTGAAGTCCAGGGAGATTTCACTGCCACTTTAAGCTGTTCTTGGCTTCTGCCCTTGCTGTGCTGGATGCTGACTCCTGCATCACACCCCTGCCCCCACCCTGGACTTGGTGCACCAAGACTGATGAGACACCTGTCCACAAATAAGGTGATGGAGCACTGTTGTAATATTTGGCAGCCCTGGCTGGGAGGTGGGGGGAAAGTATTCATCCCTGTCTTCCCCATGGCCCTGCCACCTACCCGCAGTGGGCTTGCTGGAGACGTTGTTGTTCTGGTAGATGTTCTGCGAGGACTCATTCTGGGGCTGGCCAATCATAGGGGTGATGGAGGGTGTGTTGACATTGGAGAGGATGCAGCCAGTCACTCTCTGCAGTCAGGGAAGGATGTGGTTGGAATGGTGTCTTCACCCCAGCACCCTCAGAAAACCTTTCTGACGCTGTAACAAGCCTCCGCACCCCTAGTTCAAGGTCATCTTCTGTGACAGATACATCCCAACTTACTTTAGGGTCCCTATTCCCATCTGACCTCACCTAATGGGCCTGGGGCTTTCAGGACCCTGTGGATAATGACTTGTGTTTTAGGTGGTATCAGCTTTTCTGTGTGGATTAGAAAGGAACAAACATCCTTTTCTCCTCTACCCATCCCTGCAGGAGAAGGAAGGTATCACCAGCAACTCCCTGGCTTCATCACCATGGTCCCTGGATGCACTGGACATCCTGTTGGGCTGGCTAATGCTATTCCTGTGCCTCCTGTCTGGGCAGTCCATAAGCTTGTACAATGCTCTTCCATCCATTTCTTATCTTTGGTTTTCTTCCTATATCTGAGTGTATCCTATATCAGCAGCTCTGCTACCCCTGTCCCCATGGTCACCCAAGGGGAGTAACTTTCCTCCTTGGCTTTCAGGCCTGCCTGAAACATTTCCTCTTGGGGCTGTGCTCCCTGGGGACTTCCCAGATGCTGAATTTTCCTGAAATCTCTCTGTCAGGTTCATACAGTAGTTGTAGTTCAGCTGGTGAACAGGGAGGCCCATCCATTCCTCCCTCCCTCCCTCAGGGAGGAAGAAGCAGGGTGTCACTAATTATGTGGTTTATGCCCACCCCTGCTTTGACTCTGCCTTAAGCCTTGCTGCCCTCCTGGTGTTCCTGGGTCCAGGATGGCTGCTGGCTCCAGCTGAAGGGCTCCATTTCCTTCCACCATCAGGGCCCAGACCTCAAAGCAGCTGTGGCAAATTCTCACCCCTTCCAGGTCAGGATCTCGCTGTGCTCCTGTAAGTCTTCTTGCTGTGAGTCTCTGATGTATTTGGATTGTGGATGGCCATGAACTGGTGGAAGAGCACCCCCACCCTTGCACTCTCCCCATGACCCTACCCTGGTGCACCCAGGGTGTAGGGGCTGCCTCACCTTCATCAGGTCGCGGTGGTGCTCCAGCACACTGCAGGTGGTCTGCCAGGTGTCCTGGTAGCACTCCCAGGGGTCCACCCTGCCAGAAGCACAGCAAGGCAACAGTGTCATTCATGGCCACTGCCTGGACCTCCTGCCCATGCACCTCCTCCCCACCGGGCTGGCCAGCAGTGCCATGAGTAGCCATCAGCATCCCTCTGCCCTGGCATGGGCCATGTCCTTCCTCTAGCCCTTCTACACAGCAATCCCTAACAGCTCTGGAGACCTGAATGTGTGCCCGGACATATTTCCATGCTTGGTACCCAACTAACCAGCTTTTGTTCAGCTTGGATGTGCCTGTGTGTGTTATAACCCTCTTCCCAAGGGCAGCCCAAGATGCTTCTGGTGTCACTTCCACCAGCAGATGCCACATGGCAGTACTGGGAAGGTGAAAGTCTGCAGGCTGGTGCTACATACGTGGACAGGGAAGGTGGCACAGCACAAGGCTGGAGTGAGCCGAGTGACTTTGGGTGTCACCCAGACACCACAGGCTCAGTGAGGGGCTTGAATGACTCCCTCAATCCTGAGGGCTCCCTTGAAGGGTAGTGTAACCTTCCTCATCTCTTCTCTGCTGGATTGGGAGGGGAAGGTCTCTGATTTTTAGTCAAGCTTGGTCTGGAAGAAAATTCATCCTGGAGCTCTACCAGCTGGTGGCATCTCCACTTTGCATGCAGGACTTTGCCTCCACCATACAGGGAAGGGCAGAGGCTGCTGGTGCCACGGCAGGTGCCAGCTCTTCCACCCACCTGATCCAGTCGGAGGACTGCACGGCCAGCTGGCACATGGTCAGGCGGTGCCGGCTGGAGACCAGCCCCTGCACGAGAAGGTGAAGGAAGAACAGTTATGAAGTCCTGTGCTCTGGCCAGCCTGGGCTTGCAAACCTTTCTGGCTCACTCATGTGAGACAGGCCAGAAGGATTCCTTCCTGCCCACAGAAGTTTATTTAAGCTCCTGTCTGCTGGAGGGGAGGAGTCTCTGTTGGGCTCAACCCCGGCTACGTGCTTGGGTGGTGAGGTTTGCTCAGCACTACCACTCCCAGACCTGCGCTTCAGAGGGGCCAGCCTGAGGGGGTTGTTTCTTGTTTCTTGATGAAACTCATCCAGCTTTCAGGAGACAAGTGAGCTCACCAATCTTAATTTGACAAGTGTTTCTAAAGGTCACTCATTTGCATGATTTTGATCAATCCCCCCTCCCAAAAAAACCCAATTGGCTTTCAGATGATTCAAACTAAAAAAAACCCCACCAACATCCACTTAAGGCATCACCACCACTGCTGTTTTGGGTAGGAATGTTTCTTTTTGCTGTCTAGTACTTTGGCTCATTTTAAGATCTCGTTGCAGTTTTTATCTAAAGAGCAAGAGGTTTCATCCTCTCCCTCCTCTCTGACTCTTTCCCAAGGTCAGGAGCTGCCCCAGGCAGAAGAGGGCCATGAAGGGATCACAGGTCAGGCAGTGCTGCCCCGTGCTCAGCCCTAATTTCAGAGATGCCATCTCACACAGCAGGCAGAAAGAGGAAGCGGGGAGGACCCACCGTTTTCCCATAGGAGTCGTGCACGGGCGAGACGATGCCACCAATGACAATGAAGCGTCCAGTCTTGTGCAGGTAATCCCGGGCTCGCTCTAGAGGGGGAGGACAAGAAAAAGGGTGGAGGGGGATTTAGCAGGACCCACTGAGCCCTGCACCACCACGGCAGCCACCAGCCATGGCCCAGGCAGTCCCTCCACAGCCGCACAGCTCTTACACCCCTCCCTGGCCTGTGTCAACACCTTGTGCCACCCGTGTCCCAACTATGCTAAGAGATGTTCAGTTTCAGACTGTATTTCCTAAAGGTGGCATTTGAGGATAAAAATGCTGGTGACAAATTGCCCAACTCACCTGGTCTCTTACATATCTACCCCAGCTATTGAGACAGTAGCAAGGGAAAAGAAGATAGGGAAGATGAAAGCAAAAAGGCAGATAGGATTGATGAGCCATTTGAAAGACCATTTTTTCTTCAAGTGGAGGATCTATAAAATATTTTGGATTTGCAAATAAAAG
Source organism: Cettia cetti (assembly GCA_013401135.1). Taxonomy (NCBI): domain Eukaryota; kingdom Metazoa; phylum Chordata; class Aves; order Passeriformes; family Sylviidae; genus Cettia; species Cettia cetti. The sequence goes on from VZUI01050475.1 coordinate 57,805, forward strand.
GAGCATTGCTGAAACCAAGGTGGTGATTTCAGCATCCATCAGCTGTCCCAAGATGTCACTGTGCATCACATCCTTCAGACATGGTACTCAGCATCCAGCACTGTCCTGGGGGACGGTGAGAGGTTCTTCCTGAAGGGTGGGTATTCCCAGTGGGGCAGTGGCTGTCACTTCCCTGGAAGTGTCCAAAGACAGGCTGGATGGGGCTTGAAGCAACCTGGGTTAATGGAAGATGTCCCTGCCCATGGCAGGGGCTGGAACAGGATGAGCTTTAAGGTCCATTTCAACCCAAACAATTCCAGGATTCTAAGTCACCTGGTCAAATATCTTTTTTCCTCCAAATTTTGAATTTCTGCTAGGGAATGTTATTCAGTTACTGTCAGTTAAAAGTAAATTAAGGAAATACAATTGCCATGGACCTTTTTCCCCCTCAAGGGCATTGAGCAGCCTCAGGTCTCTAACAGCCTGTGGGAAATTCACCAGCCTCAAGACAGCCTCAGACTCACCTGAAATTCTTACTCTGGCTGCCTTCCCAGCTCTTGTGCCTTGGACACACCAGCCTCCAGAGAGGGAAAAGTGGGCTTAAATAATTTGATTGGTGCAGGGAGTAAAATCTGATTGCCTGAATTGGATGCACCAAAATTATCCTTCCTGTCTTCAAAATCCCATGAGAACACATGCAGAAAAACATAGGATGCTTGGGTTTGGCTTTTTTGCACAGGCAGGGAGAAGATTGATGGATCAGTGTTTACCTTTATATCGTAATGCAATTTAAAATGCATATTCAAATAAAAAGGAAATTCCCTAACAAAATGATACCATTGAGTTTTAAATGAACACATCCTTTCATTATTTTCTGATTTTCCCTGACTTGATTTTCCTTGTCAAATGAAGATTAAAACCAGTGATCTGTCCATTGTCACATATGGCCCCTTTACAAAGTTCATCTTTCAGAGGAGCTGAACTCTTTGCATGTAAACTCTGCTTCAAGATCTCAGGGGTGATTGATGATAGTAATTTGCCTTGGGTTCTTGTTAGCAAAAGCCAAAGGTTTTTCCTGGCTACCAATATCTGAAGGTCTGCGTTTAAACAGCCTCGCACCATCTCCACATCTTCAGGCCATGTGACCCATGCTGCTGGCATGTCATCTCAGCTCCAGCTTCCAGGAGCTCACACCAAATATCCACCACCACCTTCTGTCTTAATAAAACATTTCTTCTGCAGAAAACAGGCACTGGCACAGGATGCCCAGAGAAGTTTTGAATACCTCATCCTTGGAAGTGTCTAAGACCAGGTAGGCTGAGGCTTGGAGCAACCTGCACTAGTGGAAGGTGTCACTGTCCATGGTATGGATCGGAGGAGTTGCTGATGGCCTTGCAGCACTCAGGGAGGGCTCTGATGCTGGCAGGAGAGGGGTATTGCTGCTCTGTATTGGCATCAAAACTGCTTTTTTGGGTTTTAACCTGCACAATCTTAAGAGAAACCTGTAAAAATGAGGCTGCTTTCTAAGCTGGGATCTTGGAAATTGCATTTCCAAGAGCTTGTTGTCTACCTCAGAAACACCACATACAATTTATATATGCGTGGAAAAAATAACACATTTATTGACAATTAGATACCTGCAAGGGAAGTATTTGGGCAAATGTGGGCTAAGAAGCAGCAGTATGGTGTAGGGAATAGGAAGACCTGCCTCTTGGCTCCGCCCTCAACTTGCAGAGCGCCCTTTCACATCCCAAACTGGTCTGTTCTTACTTGGTTTTGGGGCAGAGCACATTGTTTGCTTGTAGGGCTGTGCCCATCAGAAAACTCTGAAGTCTTGCTTGTTCGTACAACTGTCAATCCACTTCAGAACAAAAGCCTTTGAAAGGATTGCATTTTCTTAAATAACACATCAAATCCTGATTGGAGAGGAGCTGTGTCACTGGTAGAGCTGACATGGTGACAGGAGCAGCTGCCCTTTCTGCTGGAATGGTGGCAGAGGATTTGGGGCAGGGGGCACTGTGGCTTCAGGGTGGCACAAGAAAGACACTGAGAGGCTGGAGTGTGTCCAGAGAAGGGAACAGAGCTGGGGAAGGGCCTGGAGCACCAGGAGTGGCAGAGGGAGCTGGGTGGGGGCTCAGCCTGGAGAAAAGAAGGCTCAAGGGGGACCTTCTGGCTCTCCACAATTCCCTGGGGGTGGAGCCAGGTGGGAACCAGGCTCTGCTCCCAGGGAACAAGGGACAGGACAAGAGGAAATGGATTTAGATTGGATATTGGGAAAAATTTCTTCATGTAAATGCCCCACTCGTGAAGGGACTTAAAAGCCATGTGGAGGTGGCACTTGGGGACATGGGTTAGTGGTGGCCTTGGCAGTGCTGGGTTAAGAGCTGTACTCAATCTAAAGGGTATTTTGCAACCTAGATGATTCCATGGTTTTGTGATTCTAAAATTGCAGTGTTAATTTGCAGCACCTACATGTGTCCTCACTGCAATCATGCTGCTGTGTTTAAAGCTTATTAATATTTTTATTTTGTACAGTTTGAATCTCCTCAGACTGACACACTCTTCAGCTAAATGGAGAGGGCAACAGCCACTGTAGCTAAGCCATGTCCTGATGCTTTAGTTCATCCTCCCCTCTGCACAAGGCCAGATGAAACTTCTTTAGCTCTTGTGAGTGACCTTGGGGATGTTGGTGGCTCATGGCCCACCCTGGGCTGAGGGTGCAGTGCCTCCTGCCATGGTGTGTGTCCCTGGCACAAGCTGGAGGTGTGGATCCCAGCAGTCATTCCTGTGGGTTTCTGGAAACAGGACACTGGATTTGGTGGGTCATTGCTTCAAATGCTGTGGCTGCTTTGATCTTGCAGTGCTTGCTTCAAGCCCTCAGGTGCATGTTCTCAGAAAATACCTTTTTCTTTCACAAAATTTGTTATGGCTTCCATTTAAAATATGCTGCTTGTGGGGATTAGGTTCATGGTCTCCTTGTAGACATGGCTAATGCCAAAGACACTGCAGTAGCTTTGTATTCCTCTTCTCAACTGTCTTCCTTATGGTCATCTGTCTGCGGCTCCCAACCTTCCTTCCCTGCTTGTGCAAAGATTTTTGCCTGGGGAAAAGTAGATTTTGGACTGAAAACTCCTGAGTCTTTAGCATCTTAGTTCCATTTCTCTGACAATTAGTTGGGTGTCTGGCCCATTTGTTGTCCTAGAGCCCCCTGTCACGGCTTCCCATCCCTTTCCCAGCCCATTTCTTGCCTGTTGAGTACCTGTGATGTCCAGAGATTAGACAGGACCACAGAAAACCTCCTCCAGTATTTTCATTTTCTACAGCACTTTATATCCTGCCACACCAATGCAAGGATGTCAGCTTGTAAAAGAAGAGCTCATTCCTTTTCTGGCGTAAATCGTCCATAATGCTCCAGGCAGCCTGGATGGCTTTTAAATGTTGTTGACAGAAATAAACTCAGGGCAATGGCTCTGCCAAGACATGCATTAGCCCCTGGCAGCCTACTTGTGGGATGGGAGGATTTCAGCCATGGCTCTGTGCCTGGCAGCTGCTGGATGACCATAGCCTTGCTGTGTTGAGAAGGGAAGGGACAGGGGCGACACTTGGGCCTATCCCAAGCACTGGTGATACTTCCCCTCTTTCCCAGCCCAGCTTTGCTTGCCTGTCCTGCGAATGCACTTCAAGTATTTCCATCTCTGCTGCTTTCCTGAAAGATGGCGGTAGGGAATGGCCAATCAGAGGATATGCTTCAGGGCTACAAAACTGGAAAGTGATGGTTTTGTCCAGTTTGAATGACAAAATAGCATCCCACTTCCCAATAGGAAAGCAGTCCTTATTTAAGAGATATTTCTTTTTGGAGGTTCTCAGTATATTTAATTGCAATGCTTGGGCTCCTCTGGCACTGCTTCATCACCTAAGTTGACGTTAATGAAATAAAATATTCCTCATGTTCAATTTTTCAAGATGTAGTTTCAATTTGTACTTCCTTTGCCTTTGTACCTGGTTCATCTGCACCTCTAAGACTTCCTTTTTTCTATTTCTTTTTTCTTACAGAGTAAAGCCACAGGCCAGTTCTGAGTTATGCCCTTCTCTCCACAGGGGATTGAAGCTGCAGCTTGTTCACACTGTGCCAGCTCCCTGAAAACATACACAAGGTAGCAGGGAGGCAAGAAAGCATTGCAAGTCCCTGAGACTTGGGACAGAGAAATTGTGCAGCCACAGGTGATGAAGAAGGCAAAACCATTTTCCAAGTGTCTCATTTTTATTTTGAGAAATTTGGCCTCTGACATCCTTGGACAGGAGGTGGGACATGGCCATGAGGTGCCAAGGGCAAGGGAGGCACTTTCCCACTGTCTGAGATCCCTTCTTCTGCAGGAGAGAATGACCCAGATATGCCAGCACACTTTGTTTTATTCTCAATCTAGCAGCACTTGCAGGACCTAAATGGTGCCTCCAGAGCTCAGTGTGGGCAAGGAGCCAGAAGTTATTCTCAGTATAATTGAATTATGTGTATGGATAGATATAGATTATAGATATAGATGATATAGATAGAAAGATGTTATAGATAGATTGTAGGAAATCAGAGATAGTACTGAAGGCAATCTTGCCCCTGATATATTGCAGCTGTGTTAATTACCCCAGAGTGGGAACAGCCTTGTCCTTCCAGCCCTGGGTGTGATAAAGAGTGAGTGAGAGGGTTAGGGATCAGTTGGAGTCTGCTGGCCGTGCTGTGAGGAGGGAGGGGCAGGAGGTTGTGTAGAGGGACAGTAAAGGGTAAGATGTCATATAAAGGACAGACAGGGTTAGGTGGCTGTGCTGATGACAGAAGGAGCAAGTCAGAACTGCAGAAGGAAGAGAGAAAGAGCCAGAGCTGCCCCTGGGAGGCTATATAGAAAAGGTATGAGAGACTTTTAGATAGCAAGGTGCTGATGCTTGAAGCCTCCTTTGGTGTCAGTCATACCTCCTCTGTCAATAGATACATTTTTAAAAAGCTCTCTGAATGCCAAATCAGGAATGTATTCATCAGAGGTGTCCTTCTCCCAGAGCCCAGCTTTCCTGCCTACCCCAGAGCCTTGTTCTGGGTCCCAACCAGTGTCTTCACCCACAGTGAGATCTTGATTAGAGCTGGGGAAGCTATTGGCCTTCCCTGGGCTCTCAGAAGAGACCTTTCTACTAGAGCAAGCCCTGGCTTCAAGAGAGGTCCCTCCTTTGGGAAGAAGCAGGAGGCTGATACGTCACCATGGGGTTGGCCCTTCCCAAGGTAAGCCTGGGGAGAACCCAGTGACCCAAATAGACTGTCCTACCTCATGCTCAGTGCCTCTTAGACAATTTCAGTCAGATTCTTAGAGAATTCTGATTGATAGAAAAATTCCATTAAGGCCCCTAATGCTTAATGATTTTAATCTCTAAGCTAATTGCTCTGTTACACTTTCCCCCACCCCATTAGTCTATAGCTGTACTCAGGCACTGTGGAAATAACAGATATGGAAAGGGTGTCAGCTGTTGCTGCACATTAGTTTTATCAGTTTTTCATAAGCACAAAAAAGCACTGGCCACCAAATGCCTCAAGATTTGTGGTGGAAGCAGAGGCTGTGAAAGGCCGTGAGAGGTGATGCTGCAGGACCTGACCCTGCCAGCCCTGTCAGGTCCCTACCAGTGTCTAACTCAGAGCTACACAAGTGATGACTAATGAGACTCAGACTCATGCTATCACCATCTGTTGACCACTTCTGGCTTCAAGCAGAAAGGTGAAACTAGATGTTTAAAACTAACTGAGAATAATAAAAGCAGGAGAGTGAGTCACTGACCTATAAATAGCAGAGTATTTTCTGGAGCCCCAGATAAGTGGGGCCTGGGCAGGGGACCTGGCTGGTCCCAGGGAATCTGGATTTCTTCTATGAAGCTGTAGAGGAAAAACCTATTTGATATAATTGAAAGTGAAGAAATCCTATTTCCCCTCTTTTATTAGAAGTGAAGTATTGCAAGGGTGAGTGTCTGAGAATTTCCCCAGGAGTCCAGGAAGAAGAGCTCTCAGGTTCTAGATGTTGAGAAGGAGGATCTGAGGAAAAGCATGGCAAAACAACCCTGGCCAAGATGCTTTTCCCTCCTGTAGATGCAAATCCTGCTGCAATGGAGTGGGAGGAAGCAAGCAATGCCCATCAGGTGAGTAACATGAGGAGAAGTAGAGAGCTGCTTCTTGAGTTGAAGTGCCACCAACTCCTCCAGGCAGAGACTGGACCTACTTTTCTGTCAGATGGGTGATCAGCACAGTGCTGCCCCTCTCTCCACTTCTACAGAGAAGCAATATAACTTACTGCTTGGAAATCTCCAGTGTGGCATTGCAGGGAGAGTAGGAATGTTCTCAGCATCATGCTGGCTCTTACCTGAGGTGTGGGCAGCTGAGTGGGTGGACATGCTAGATACCTCCACAAGGTTTTCAACACCCAGGGCTACTACCTGGGTATCTTAGAGGTCTTGGGGCTAAAGAGGTAAGGGAAAGCATCTAATGAGGTAAAAGAAACTCTTACCAGATAGTTGGATGGGGCTTGGAGCAAGCTGGTCTAGGGAATGGTGTCCCTGCCCGCGGCAGGATGTTGTAACAAGATGATCATTAAGGTCTCTTCCAAACCATTCTGTGATTCTAAAAATGGATGAAGAAGAGGCCTTCACCTAAACAAGGTTTTTTGAGCTCTATTCTGCAAGACAGCATTGAAACAACTTGCTTAGGAGCCTTGGAGAGGGATTAAGTATCCCTAGGTAAGATGATTTTCTGTATTGGTGATATTGAAGTGGAAAGTGAAAGGTCATGTGCATTTGCTGTCACCCCACAAATCAGCAAGAGCTGCCCATGGTGTATCGTGGTTGAGGGGAGAGAGTATTCCTCTTCCAGTGTAGTATTTTCCTTGTTTTTAGGACGAAATGTGCCAAAATGTGGATTTGCAGGTGCTCAGTGTAAAATGTCCCTCTGAATGCCAGGATCTATTTAAGCACAAACCAGGGCAGTTAGCATCACTGTGGCTGGGCTGGGAGAAAAGTCAGAGCTACTTTGGCTGAAATCTGTCTCTCCTCTGGGATTTTAGAGGCTAACAGCTCTCCAGCTGGTGTAAGGCGATGTAACACGCCACCCACAGTAAAGCAACATCAATTTGTGGTGTGAATCTGGCAGAGAGCTGGCATTTTGTGGTTGTATATCAACTTCAATGAGAGTCTAAATATCAGGAACAAAAATAAACTGTTTGGCAAGCAAATGGGAGAGTATTCCAGGTAGTTCCAACACTCAGCTTTGAAGTGATTTTTGTTATCCTGGGCTCATGGATAGAGTCACATAGCAAAAGGGTAGCAGCAAAAGGCAAGATTTTCACTATTCTGCCGTGCATTTATGTGACTTCCATCAAAATGTGGATAGAACATCCAAAAATAGGACAGACACCTTAATGTACTTCCCTGGAGAGGTCCTAGTCCCCATCTCAGTCAGGGAAATTGGTGTCACACAGTGCCTTCAAAAAAAAAAAAAACTGAAGGGGAAATAAAACTCCAACAGATTTCCACACTTGTTTTCCAGTGCCCTAATTTCCCTGTGGAAGCACTCTGTTTGTTTTCATTTCCAAGCTGTTGTAGCGCATCAAAGGCAGAGCTTTTTACGTCCTGGCATGTTCTGTGCTGCTCCTTTGGGCTGACACGTGGCAAGATCACAATCCTACTGGGAGCAGAGGATTTATAGTTCTCAATTCCCTGTGTAGCAGAGATGAGGAGTCTTTGCCCAGCAGCTCTTTGCTGGTCTTGGGCTGCCTCCACAGGGAGCTGACCCCTGTGTGTCTGACCCGTGGCTTGTCTTTTCTGGCAAAGTATCTGAAGAGGCTGACCTTGTCTGGGATCTGTGTTGGCTGAACCAGGACTGTGCAGGCAGAAAACAACCCGCCTAAGAGAGGCAGAAAGGCTAGGGGAAGCTGGTGAGGGCATGGGGTGACAGAGCCATGGTAGGATTTCAGGCTCAAGTTGACACCAGAGGGATGTCACATTCCTGTTTCTGCAGCTATGTACCATTCCCAAGACCCCATTTCCCCCAAAAAGAAACATCAACCTTGTCTTTGCAAAAAGCAAAGGCGCCAGAAGCATAGTTATGTGTTTAAGCATCCCCAACCCAGCTTGTCCTGGGAAAAGTGGATTTTCTTTTCCCTTGCCAATGAAGCACAGAGAAACGTTATCTCCTCAGGGAAGGCTTAAGTTCAGTTAAGGGCTGTTGGATTTTCAGTGGAAATAGAAACCTTTGTGTAGCAGGCTCTGTGCAAGTTCTTCCTTGCCTGGCTCAGAGATGGGTTCTCCACCCATCCCATGGGGACCTCCTCTGCCTGTGCTTCCTATTTCAGCCCTGAAACAGACTTATCTCGGTTAATCTTCTCCTGAGGCAAGCCCTACAGTGGCTTTTGAAAATGCATATTTCCAAAGAATCTAGGCTCTTCTGTTCCCAAATATTGATTTAGCAAATTTCTGCTGTTATGACCAAGATCCATCCAGTGGCTTGGGGTTACTGAAGAATATGAGTTGATGCTGAAAAGGGGGAGGAAAAAAGGTGTTTCTGAGCCAGGTTGCCTTTTCCAACAACAATGGTGTTTCAGTGGAACGAGGGCTTATGCCTTGGCCCAGGTTTATTTTTGGAGTTGTGATGGGCACTATTGACTTTCTCCACACAGGGCATCCTGAAAATCTATCCCTGCTTGGCTGGGCACTGGTGACATTATGGAAGTGCTTCGGTTGAGGAGTTATAAATACCAGAGTGCATGCTCATGTCAAAATCCAGAGAAGCCCTGGTGCTGTCTCTATCTTATGCTGGTTTTTCAGTCTTTAGAAGTTGTTGGGTCTTCCCAGACCTGCTTTTGGCTCCCTGGTCCAAGGTGGAGGTTGAGGTTAGGGTTAAAGTTGGAGGTACTTGTGCTACACTTCAACATAAGTGGACTTCCTTGGCTCAAAGGGCCTCTTGCAGCCTCCCAGCCTTGCTGCCAGAAGGGATTTTGGAAACCAAAGTGTGCAGAGGTGAGGATGCCCATTTTGGGCCAGTTGCTGCTCAGATGTATGAAGATCAGCGTAGTCATGATCCACTCCTACCCCTGGCCCCCATCACTGTGGTACCCAACCCACAGCAGCCTGGCAGCAAAAGGATGTGGCTCCCCCCATTGCACCACTCCAGCAGTTAAATGAGCTTCCCAAGGTTACATGAGAGATGTGGGCTGCTGGTGTTTAGCATGCAGCTAATTGATACCCTTGGCTTTGCACAGGCTGATGTTTAAAAGCATCAGAGAAGACAGTGCAGGAGGTGAGAGCATCACAGTGAGTGCAAATGGTTTTTAAATAGAAGCAGAGCCCCTGTTTCCCTCTTGAATGAGGTTGTAGCACTGGATTTCTCACTGCTAATTTTGTTTATAGTAAAAGAAGGTATGTGGCACATTTTGGGAGGTGGCATTATTGTAGAGCCAATGTGATGTCTCAGAGAGCGTAATAAATACTGCTAAATATTTAAGAGCTTATAAATGTTTAAAAAGAATCCATGAATAGCTATTGATGGAGTTTAGTAGTCTCGTGCTCAGTAAAACTCCTCCTTACTTTGGGTCATGAAGAGGAGATGCTTGAGATGCAGGAAGCTGATGAGAAAGGCTCTGAAAAATGAGTCTGTATGAGGTGCAGTGATGGGAATGTGACATCAAGCGGTACATAAAGGTCCCCAGAAGAGCCTTGGGTGCTGCAGTCCTGCCAGTGCTGCTTTGTCCAAGCACAGCATCCAAGTATCTGCAGTTTCAGTGTGTTTGGGGCAGGTGCTGGGCGTGGAGGTGTGTTGGTGACCCAGCCACTGCGGTGCCAGGGCTGGGCTGGCGGTGCCGCTGCCATGCTGAGCTGGGGCACTTAGCGCTAGGCACAATTTACCTTCCTGACCCCTTGTACTGAGGAAAGGTTTTGGCTGTTTGCTGTGATTTCAGTGGATGTCAGTGGAAGCTCCTCCTCTGTGTTACAGAGGAGGAGCAGGGATGCCGTGGCTCCCCGGGTTCGACACATCACCCCGGGTGTTTTGAGTGAGATCTGTCCTGGCTCTGTCCCAGTCAAGTCATTCCCACTGTGCTGTGCCGGTGCTGCTGAGCTCCAATGCCGTGCAGAGCCAGGCCGGAGCTCAGTCAGCCTCCCCCTGGCTGTCACATCCTCCCAGGGCCCCATTGCACCTCCCGCTCCATCCATCGATCCCTCCAGCTAATTACGCATTCAGATTTCAGCCGAAGATGAAATGGAACCAGGAGGCAGCCTCGCAGGGGCCCGCACTTCTTACTCATGTTGCAGACAGCAAAGTTTCTCTCAAGTGCCTGACAAGTTTTTGTTAGATGGAGGGGGAAGGAATTTTGCTTCTGGACATTTGCCGATGTATTCCTATTTAAGCAAAGGGGAAAGGGTGAAGCTGTCATGCTGCTCAGGAATTTCTCCCAGCTCTGTCCCAGGCAGTGATGCTGTCATTAAACTGCTCTGCAGTTCAGTCATCTCAGTCAAATAAGAAAAAGTGATTCTTGAAATTCGGGATATTAAAAAAAACACATTATTAACAAAAGCCTCAGCTCCCGCCTCTTCGTCCCTCTTTACTTAGAGAACTCCTTCGTTTCATCTCAAATCCCTTGCTATGGGATGCAGTAGCCATCAGTGCTGCTGCTGCTCTACAAGGATTACAGTAGATAATCAAAGAGCAGCCTGCTGAGATTTTTAATTGTTCAAGTTTTCATAAGAACCAAGCAAGAGGGTTTTATGTTTGGTAGCAGAGTCCTCCTTCATTGTTTTCCACCAGAAATGGTTTTTACCCAGCTGTTGGTTGGGATATTAACTCTCTTCAATAACAGACGCACATAGGACCTAAGGACAATTTAACTAGGCAAAAAGGGAAGAATAGTGGGGACTTGCTGACTTCCAGGATTCAGGCTGTTTATAGGGAGTGTTTTTCTGTGCAAGTCCAGGTCCTGGGCACTGTTTGAAATGAGGTAGGTGGGGAAACTCCATGGTCAAACAGGTTTATAATATTTGAGGTACCAAAACTCCCTATGAGAGGGCCACATCTGAATGATATCTCACAAATCTCTTCCTCCCAAAGAAGCTGAGCTGGAGCAACCCATCACCCCATAAATCCACATGCAGGAGATGAGGCAGTCTGGATAGAGGCAGGTGATATAGATTTGATTAGAATCATCTGTTTGCCTTCAAGTGCTTCATAGTGCTCAAAAAATAGCTGTAAAAAAAAAAGAAAAGCCAAGTACCTGTGACTGAGTCAGAGAATGTCCCATTTTTGGGGGGAGGATTTACCCAAGCTGCTGCCTCTGAAATCAGCTCTGAACACCCCCATGGACCCCAGACTCCACATTGCTGCACCTTGTGGGCACTGTGCATCCAGAAGGGAGGAAGGGAGGCTGAGATCTTCCTCTGCAAGACCAGGGAGGCCCCAGTGAAGCTCTGCTACTTGCAGGCTGATAAGCAGCGGTGGAAAGGGGAGTTGAGGGGTCATCCAATTCATGGAGATGAAGCTGTTTCTTAGAGCTGGGCAGAAATAAAACTGTGGTTGATGAGCAAGGCTTTGTGAATGAAGCTAGAAGTTTGCACATGAAAAGAATGGATTGTGAAGAATTTTAGAACCTTAAAAAGGCAAAAAAAAAAAAAAAAAGAAAAAAAAAAAGCCTAAAGTGCCAAAAAAGGGAGTGTGGGCAATTCCAGAGGGACCTTTTCCTCTACAATTAAAGACAAATGAATAAAAGAAAATAGAGAAAAAGTTACAATCAAAACACAGCACATTGTTCAACCAGGTACCATTTCACTCCACCAAACCCCTCATTTCAGTTTGAAGAAATCATCAGAACAATCCTCCAATTCTCACATATCCACAGGAGAGCACAAGCCCTTTCCACTGCAGAACCTTCAAAGAAACTACTCTTAGCACCTTCCTTCCAAATCAAGCTATTTGTTGGCTCTGTCTCCAACTCTGAAGCACTATGACAGAGATCCTGGAGCCTCTGACCCTGTCTGGTGATGCCTTTAATCCCAGCATTTTACTCAAAACCATCTTCAAACTAACAAATTTTTTTTGATTGAAAAAATTTTCTTTCTACTTTGCTCTACAGAGCTGCCTTTTGGTTTTCATGCTCTGGACACAGTTGTATTAGGGCTACCTGAGCTGGGGCCACATAGGGAAGTGATTTAATTGTCAAAGCAAGCACAAGCTCGTTGTCTGGCCAGCATGGGCTTTGGCCTGTAAGCAGAGCTGCATGGATTAGGTTTTGCTTTTGACATTGGTGCCTTGGCTTTTGTCCTTTGGGTGGCATCGCTTGCATGGGAAGGAAGGGGCAGGCAAACTCAGAGGAAGCCAAGATGGAGAAGATGCCCTTTAGACAGCAGATCCCACTGCTGGGTGTCTGTGCCACTCGGCAGGTCCCAGTGCTTCATGCCAGTGCAGGGATGTCTCAGAGGTTTCCCCCCTGAGCTGCTGCAGGGCAGGAGGGTTAAGCAGTGGCCCACGCTCAGTGCTCCCCTGGGTGGGAGCAAGAAATGAAAGTGAACTGCTTCGGGTCTGGTGTGTGCTGGCCAAGGTGAGCCTGCATCCAACAGTGGTGGGGGTTTCATGTAGCAGGACTTTGTTCTCTTTGTTCTGAATCTTATTTTTCTTCAATTACTAAGATTTTTTTTTCCTTGGGTTCTGCTTTTTCTTCTCAATGCTTCCTTAGGCTATAAATGGAGTTTCATTTTGGGTTAAAGGCCACCAACGTTTGTGTCAAGCTTTGGAAACACACTTCACCCTCTCTGTCCTTCCATCTTTCATCCTCACCACAGTAATATCCCAAACTTTTTCTCACAGCCACATAAAGCTAGAAAATACAACGGAAATTTATGATTCAGATCACCTCTCAAAGTGCAGCTGATACCACAAATAACTCGGAGCGTTTTCAGGACTATGTGGGTGTTTGCCTCAACCCCTTGGTAGGGATGGCTGTACATGACTGTGTCTCACCTACTTTTTTGTTGTACGTTATATATCTCAGGCAAAATATTAATTTATATGTATGATTTATTTTGTATCCACAGACGTGATTCAGCCTCATTTGGGGTGCCCCAGTGATCCAGAATTATAACTGGCAGACAAAGGGAGGAGCTCTGTTGCAGTAAGTTCAGCGACTCACAGGGTTCAGTGGTGGGGTGCAGTTGGGGTTGGGAGAAGAATCCCAGCTTTTTGGAATCCCAATGATAATGATGAGTCTTAAATTCATATGACTGATGGAAAGAATAACTTAATGGGAATCTTTCCCCCACTAGAAGAGACTTCCACATAATTAACTAATCTCCTATTCAGGCAAAAATCCTATGGGAAAAGGTTGGGTTTTGGTCTGAATAAAACATGGTAAATCCACACTGATAAAAATGACGGTTGACATACAATGGTGTGTTTACAGTGACATACCTGAGCAAATATTATACTTCCTTTTGGCTTAGTTAGTGCCATATGTTAAAGAGATAAATTTTCTCTCTCTATCTTAAGAAAAAATCCTCTTATTAGGTTCTCAAAGCTTAAACATTTGTCTGAATGATGAAGACAATACTTTTGCTCCAATTCAGTGTTTTGAAATACATCATTTACAGGATAGAACAGTGTTTTGGTTGGACTCTATAGTGCAGAGCTAGAAGATTATGGTTGAGCTTCCTATGGCTTCACAGGATTACATTTTTAGACTTGGGGAGAAATGTTCCTCAAACAAAAATGATGAGGGATTTAGAAGCTAAATTCTGTGTCCTTTCCTCATGGAAGTCTCATTTGACCCTATCAGGTATCTGATTGTATTCCAGGAGCTCTACAGGATACATGCATAGAAAATTTCCATATCAAGCCACCCTATTTGAGCTAAAACCTGTCTTCCTGAAAGACATCTGAGTGTTCATTTACAGCCTTCATGTGACAGAGAATCCATCAGGTACCCAGGTACGTTCTCATATTACTTGATTACCTTCACTCAAACCCACACAACAGATTTGTAGTTTGAAGTAGTGCGGGATCCACTCTTGGCATCTCACCAGCATTTATTCTGCTGAATAAAGTTGCCAACTTTCATCACATATCCCTCCCCCAAGCACATCAAGATGCCCCTTAACGTATTTAAGGATTGATCTAGACTGACCCTCCCTAGTCTCCTGCCACAAAACTTGGCATCCAAAACTAATGTAATTCTTGTCACTGTTCCTCAGAGAAGGGTTTTGCTAATGCTGTTCATGAAAATAATACAACCTTTCTTCTTCTGCTTGATATTCCCCTGCTCATATCTACGAGGATCACATTTGCTGCTTTATTTACAGCACCACACAGAGTTTGCATTCAGTGGGTTGTGCACAATCCCCCCTCAGTCCTTGACACCACTGCTGTTTGGCAGAAGACATTTGCCTTTTGTTTATATTTGTGTGCGTTCTTCCTTGCTGGACATATGACTTTGCCTTTGACTTTGCTGTTGAACAAGCCCTTTTTATCAAAAAACCTGAGTCAGGCAGCACAACTGACTCATTACCAGCAGGAATTGCTATTCTGCCCACTTTGGGGTCATGGTCACTTTTTCCATCAGGGATTACATATTTTCTTTCACATCTTTGATAAAGATACTGAAGAGTACTGAGCAAAAAGAAAATCTTTTTGTGAGTCTATAAGAACATGCATTGCATACTAATATCTCACAGATCCCTATTTTCTAAAATGCATTGTGTTACTTGTTGTTAGTCCACTGAATAAGGGCCACATGGATACCTTTAGTGTTATTTAATCAAAATAAAACTAAATGTGAATTACAGGAATCTTTTTCATCAGTGGTTGCTTCCACCAGCCAAGTCCCTGTAATTTAATTTAATAATTGTTTTTATTTTAAAACAATTCTTCTTGATCTTTGTTGGCAATTTTTTTTGCTTAGGGAGTAGGATTTTTTTAAAAAAAATTTCAAACATATTGTTGTCCAGGCCTACATTTTGCTGGCACTTATGAAATGGAATAACAATGTGATCCTTTGCATCTAGAAAACCATCATTTCATAATGTGCAGCATCTCTGATGTGCAACTCATTATGTTCTTCAAAAACAAGGTCTGATGCAGAAATACCCCAAGCAGATTTCAATTATTTTTATACAGTTTATATATTTAGAAACTTATATACAGCTTTTAGAAACCCCAGGGATGCTTCTCCACTGGTAGCACAAGACCTTCAGTATGTGCTTCCCAGCCTTAAATCTCCTATCAGACATAAAGAATGAATCCTGTCTCTGCACTCCAAGGTGGTCTGCAGTAGACACTTCACCCTTGCAGGGCTCCTCCCCAGCCAAGTGAGCCACTGTTTGCACAGGGATTTCCAGGCATTTTGAGCTTTCCCCAAACAGTATATATGGCATGTCAGACAGCCTTTGATGGAGACTGCCCTTCCTCTCTCCCTCCTTCCCTCCCTCTTGTCTTGCCTAAGCAGGCTGTAGCAGTGATTCTAGCATCCCCGTGATCTGTATGATCACAGGGATGCTTGGTGATACCCATCATCTCACACGAACCTTTCCGTTCCTTCAACCTACCATCACTCTAATGGTTGAGTACCACAGTATCTCCATTAAGTGCCTGTATTTTTGTTCACTTGTGTATCTGGCTGTGGCTGCTTGGCTCTATCACCTCCCTGGTCAGAGGAAATGGAAGTGCTGCAGCGGCTGCAGTCTCTCAGATCTGAGGACGAACAGCGGCGGACAAACAGCACCAGGACCGACCCCGGGAACTGCGGGGGCGGGAGCGTGAGAATGTGAGGGCAGAGCGGGGAACCCGGCCGTCCGAGGGGGACAGCCCCAAAGCACTGGGGACAGCTGCCAGGGATGGAGAACAGGTTCGGGAGGCCCGGGCGGTCCCCGCCCGCGGTGCCTTCAGCACCACCGGCCGCGGACAGCGCGCGGCCCCGCCGCGGTCCCCGGTGGCGGAGCTGCGCCCCCAAACTCGCCCCGAACCCCCCCAACGCCCCCATCCCCACCCCGGGGTGCAGCCCCAGGGGGCGTCCCCGGCCTCCCCCCCCACCCTCCCCGGGCCCGCCCCGCCGCGGCAGACACTGACCGAACATCTGGATGTGCCCCTTGGTGATGGGGTTGAAGCTGCCGCAGGCCAGCAGGATAACGTGGGTCTTGGTGGTCTCGGTCATGGTGCGGCCCTGCCCGGCCCCGCCGCGGTCTGTGGCTTGGTGCGGCTGCGGGTGGGAGGAGGGCGGAGGGATGGAGAGGGGCCGGGCGGGAGCGGGGGCGGCGCTGCGGCTGCGGGAGCCGGGCCGGGGCCGCCCCTCGCCAGCACGGCCCGGGGCTCGCCCCCCGCGGGGTCCTACACACGCGTGTGACCGTGTACGCTCATGTGCACACCCCAGAGGTACGCAGCTATCCCCGCGGCACGGAGAGGGGCACACGGCCCGGCACAGGTGCGCCCATGCACACACACAGGGATGGGCGCACATCCACATCCGCTCTGTATGCGCTCACACTCACAGAGGTGAAGCAGGAGCACACCGGCACACCCAGGACTGAGGAGATGTAATAGGCGGTTCAGCCTGCAGATGAGGAAGCTGAAGGGTGACCTCATCAAGCCCTACAACTCCCTGAAAAGAGGTGCAGCCAGGTGGGAGATCAGTATTTTCTCCCAGGCAACCAGCGACAGGACAAGGAGGCACAGTCTAGGCCAACAGACATCAGGAGGAATTTCTTCTCAGAAGGGGTGATTAGATATTGGAATGGGCTACCCAGAGAGGCAGTGGAGTCACTGTCCCTGGGGGTGTTTAAGGAAAGACTGGACGTGGCACTTAATGCCATGATATAGTTGACAAGGTGGTAATCATAGATTGGACTTGATGACCTCAGAGGTCTTTTCCAGCTGAACTGATTCTGTGATCTGCACAACTCAGTGCTCATGAGCAGCAGTGTGTTCCCCCTTGGTGGCTGCTCAGGTGGTCCCAGCCTGGGACCTGCATAGATCTCCCAGCTGTTCCAGCACCAGCAAAGCATTGCTGCAGCACCCTTTTCTTGGGTTCTATGGGGAAAATAACTTGTGGGACTTCAGCTTAACCCAACACATTCATTTCATTGCCTGAAAGAGACCAATGTCAAATAGATGCTATGCATTCACCAAAAACCAGTCTTTACTGCAAGGTAAACTGGTACCAGACTACCCAACTGTCTAATTCTCTACATTTCTCATTTTTAGGACTGCAGCATTGCTGTCCTTCACTATAAAAGCTCCTTGCCCTGAGCAAGGGCCAGCAGAGCCCTCTCTGCTTACAGCCGCTGAAGAAGAGCTGCATGCAGCTGCCTTCAGCCCCTTTCCAAAGGCTGTCCTGGCCTTATCTCTGGCTCCTACACACAGATTTTGCTCTCAGCAGGGAGTTATTTGCCACCCTTGCTACCTTCATCTGTCTTTCTCCTCTGTCCTTAAGTGGGCACTCCCCAGACACTCATTTCTGCCTTCTCATGGCAAAGGCTTTTAGCCCTATCCACAGCAGTGTGCTGTGTTTCTCCTTGTCCTGCTAAGATTAATTATTCACAGTCCTTTTCTTGAAAACTTCTTCCCTCCCAGCTCAGCCAGGTGCTGAGATACTCATCAGCCTGAGTGATATGAAGAAGCAAGACCACTAGGGAACAAACCGCAGATGATGAGATGTATGTTTGTTCATGGAACCCTAAAATCCTTGTTGTGAAGGCCCTGGCTGCACTCACACGTTCAAGAGCACACACTGATAGTGTGGTGTCCTCTGCCTCTTGTTCCCTGCTCTATCTTCTTACTGGCTCTGTATGGACATATGATGATTCAATGGGATTAGATTTTGGGGTTGTGTTGGGCTTTTTCCTGTGCTGCTCCTCCAAGCTTACCCTGAAAAGGAGAGACTGGAGACCTTAGGAAAAGAAGTGTCTCTGTAGTTTACCACTGTTGCTGTGCACAGCATAACTCTGCCTTTAAAACCACAGGTTTTGTCAGCAGGGAAATGGGTGCTCTCCTGCATGTTCCCGCCAAGAATGGTGTACTACCCCCTTCCCTTGGGGATGGTGCAACTGCCCTGATATGAAATATGGGGGTGTGCCCTCCACAAGAAAATTCTTCACTGATTCCTTTTATACAGAAGAGGCTGAAGTTGAGGAGAGACAGCTGAATTTTTTAATCATAACCCCAGTCCCTGCTAATTTTGCATAAGAAATTTTGCAGGGGAGCATATTTTCCCTTCTGTAGCTTATACAACCTGCAGCTGTAGGAGCATTAAGTGCTGCTGTTGCAGAAGGCACAAATGGACAAAACTGCCTGTGCCAAGTTCTCCCACTGCCTGGTGATGCCAAGCACATCCCACTGGTCCTGACAGCTCCTGCCATGCAGCTGAATCTCTCTGCCTCCTTTGTTTCACACTGGGGTTTGACCTTAAACACCAGTGAAAGATCAAGATCACCTGTCCAGATGTAGGTTATGAACTTGGAGACAAGGTCTCGCCAGCACTGCCAGGCTGTGGTGAGGATGAGGTCTGGGCAGCCCTGTCTATAGCTCTTCCCTGGCTTTCCTGCTGCCTGCTGGATAGTGAGTGATGTGGTAAATCAGCTGTCACTTAGCAACACTGCTGGCTGGGGAGCAGCGGCAGGTTTTGGTGCAGGAGCGATGCCTGCAAGGCTGTGCAGTGGTTATTTCACCTTTTTTCCCCTCAGTGTTTTCCAACCCAGCATGTATTTTCTTTTACTTTCTGCTTTCCCTGAACATGTGGGTGCTGGTTTCCCATGGCTGAAGACAACAGCCCCAGCTGCAGGAGCCAGATGTTCCCTGCCAGCCCTCCCTGTGGTTGTTGTGCAGTGCTGGAGCACCCCGAGACCCCCAGTGAATTTGAGCTCCAACCCAGCCCATGGTGGGAAGAGGCCATCTACC
The DNA here is from genome assembly GCA_013401135.1 of Cettia cetti. Lineage (NCBI taxonomy): Eukaryota > Metazoa > Chordata > Aves > Passeriformes > Sylviidae > Cettia > Cettia cetti. The sequence goes on from VZUI01050475.1 coordinate 76,718, forward strand.
ACCTGCAGAGCTGGTACAGCAGGACACAGAGAGGGCAGAAGGATGGTCAGCTGGGGTTTATGCTCTGAGGAAAAAAACAGCATGGAGAAACACAGGGATCTGCCTACACAGGCAGCTCATATCAGTGCTGCAAAATCGGTGCCTGTGGGACATGAGACCTGTTAAACACACCTGAGACATGGCCTGTTGCTCACACCAAGGGTATTTCTGCACATGGATTTGTCCAGCTGTTCACCATCTGCGCAGCCAGGCCCCAAGAGCAGGGGGCCACGCAGCAGAGGGCAGGAAGATCATGGCTGTGTTCACTGGGGTGAGGGATAGGGACCCCTCAGCTCTCCCAGCAGGGCCTCTCACCTTGTTCCTCCTCTTGGGCTTGGGAGGAATAAGAGAAACCTTCCAGCTTAAGGCTTTTAAACCGACAGTCTGCAAACTCTTCAAAAGAACCCAAATCTATCAGAGAAAAGGACAATTAGGGGGGTTTAAACAATTTGTGAACCCATCCTGGCACATGTTGGAGCCTTTTCTGAAAAAGGCTAAGAAGCAGATTCAGTTCTGCTCCCCACATGCCTAGCCCTATGACCCTAAAAAATTTTTGTAATGTAACAATGCACTTAAAAAAAAAAAAAAAAAAAAAAAAAAAAAAAAAGAGTTCTTTCCTTGAAAATTAACAAGCAAAACAAGCAAAAGGTCTTGAATAAAGGAGTTGCTGACTTTGTGGCCTAGTTGGAATAAAACCCCTGGTTCCCACAAAAGCAGGTTTTTAATTTACACCCATTTTTGAGATATAATCTGAATGTATCTAGCCAAAACTGGCTTGCAACCCCAGGCCATGGAAGGGAAAGGATTTGCAAATATAAGGAAGATTGAACTGGCAGATTGGGCCAGGCTAAACAGACCAAGCTGAACCAGTTGCCCATGGAACAATGGTATAGGACAATAAATGGAAGCACTTGGGGATAGCTGCAATGGTGGGAGTCTAGTTGAGATGGAGGAAGCTGCAAAACCCCCAGCAACCAGGCCTGAGGCCACAAGGGTTGGGACAGCCTGGCTCAAAGGGACAAATCTTCCATTTTGGATGACCCATTGTAAGAGCAGAAATTCAAACAAGGAAGTAGTAAACAAGGCTGAAAAGCAGCTAGTGAAAGATACAACTTATAACTGAAGTTTGAAAATTTGAGTAGACTGGGGAGCTCTTCTCAGGGCTTGGTTCATCATGCACTGGAAGAAGATGCCAAAGGGAGCCATGAGATAAAGCTGGAGATTATCAAGGTTGAGGACTTAACACCCTGGTTGTGGCCTCTGTGAACTGACCCCAAGTGCTGTGCAGCGTTTCTGGGACACTGGACTGACATTTGAGGCAATCTCCTGGGGAAGGTCAGCCTGGGAGCCAATTTCTCTCTTTCCCACATTCAGCAACAGCAGCTGAACATTGGCCACAGGTGGAATTAGCTTGGCAGCCCTTTTAATGCCTCTGTTTCTGAGGTTACAGCTCGGATCAATCTGCACAGAAGTGATTGTAGTTGGGTTCCTAGGATGGGGAATGAGGCCGAGGCACTCAGCATGGATCCCTGGGAATGGCCACTTGCTCTCTCCCTTCTCAAAGTAAGTTAGTTTTTAGTGTGAAAGGGCACATCTGCCCAAAATGTGCATCACTTATTCTCAAAAAATTAAAAGCAAATTTGTTACTCTATGAATTATAAGGATTGGAAGGGATTTCTCTAAGAAATAAGGCCTATTTTACAATTTTTTCTTCCTTCTGGGTGATATTTGCAAGGGAATAATGAAGGTTTAACAAACCTCTACACAGTTGAAATCCCTGAAGTTTTGCATACAGGGTATATTTGGGGAAAAAAAGTTGTTATTAGGGTAAGATGAGGCTTTTGTCACTAACAATTCAAAATCTAAGTAGGATAATCTGGGATGACAACAAATACACTTCATCATGATAACATAATTACTGATCAGGAAGAATAGAGGACAAAATTAGGATTGTTTAGGTATCTTTGCTTTGTTTCTTCCTTCAAATACTGTTGAGTGCTAATTCCCCACATCACAACATTTAGATTGAAATAATCACCAAACCTGCAGAGAATTTGATGTTTCATCATTCAGCTGTTGAGCTGTTCACTCATCTTTCCTTGATCCCAGGTTTTCACCCTGAGAAGCAGGAGAATGTGATGTCTCAAAGACACAAAAGCCAAAGTTTGGCACAGAGACAGAGGGCTGCCCAGTGCCACCTCTGCGTGTGAAAACAGGGACAGAATAACTGCACACCAAGGGGTGACCTTGGACTCAGTGAGTCTCACAGGACAATTAAAGATGTTAGTCTTAATAAAGAAAGATGGGAGCAGGTTCCAGATGGTCCATCTCTCCATTGTTGTCTTAAATGACCTTGACAAAATCTCTACTGCTCCCCTGACTATGTGTTAAATGGGGATGGTCCTTGCTTACCTCTTAGAGCATGTTTTGAGGATAAACACATCCAAGGTCTGTGAAATGCTGAGCTGGTACAGTGACAGAGGCAGTCACAGGATGTAAAATGGATTCACATTTGGAATTACAAGACTGATTTACTGAGGGATTTAAGGGTTACCAAGGCAGTGCTGGGTTGACAGTTGGACTTGATGATGCCAAAGGTATCTTCCAACCTTCATGCTTCTGTTCTATAACTGCAAAATGGGTGTGATTCCTATTCATGCCTTTATTCCTTACTGATGTATTTTTGCTCCCACTCTCTTTGCAATGCTAACTTCAGCTTGTAAATTATGAAGAATAAGAGTCAGTGAGTGATAATGGCCTGAATAAAAACAAGTTTCCTTTCTTTCCTTTTTCCCCCTCATTTGATGTGTGCTTCAGCAACATTATTGGTGCCTGGACTTTATGACCTTAAAGTTCTCTTCCAAGTTCTACAATTCTATGTGTGAAGTCCAAGCCTATGTGCATTGTTCCCGCTGAAACTTTCCTTGCCACAAAAGTGTAAGGCCACTACCATGCTTGCACTGAGGGCCTGAGCCAGCAGTGTGCTTTTGTGGCCAAGAAAGCCAACAAAATCCTGGAGTATGCACTCCAGGAAGAGCATTCCCAGTGCTCAGGGAGGTTTTCCTACCCTTTTGCTCAGTCCTAGTAAGGTACATCTAGTCCTAGTAAGGTACAGTGCTGTGTCCAGGTCTGGGCTCCTCAGGACAGCAGAGACCTGGGGCTCCTGGAACAGGTCCAGCAGAGCCTGCAGAGATGAGGAAGGGCATGAAGCAGCTCTCTTACAAGGAAAGGCTGAGGGATCTGTTCAGCCTCGAGAGGAGACCCAGCTGAGAGGGGCCCTCACCTCTCTCTGTCCCTGTCTGCAGGGAGGGCTCAGAACAGGGGCCAGGCCCTGCTCCCTGGGACCCAGCAAGGGGACTAGGGACCATGGGCAGAAATGGATGCCCAGGAAGGATGATTAAGAACTTCTTTCCAGTGCAGTGACCGAGTACTGCAACAGAGACCAGAGAGGGTGTGGAATCTCCCTCACTGAGGATATTCCAGACCCCTCTGGACACAATCCTGTGCCATGTGCTCTGGGATGACCCTGCCTGAGAAGGGAGGTGGGACCCGATGACCCACTGTGTTCCCTTCTAGGCTGCCCCGTTCTGTGTTTCCGTGATTCTGTGACTGGGCTCCCGCCAGCGCCATGGGCCTCCTGGCAAGCTGCCACTCCGAGGGCCGAGAGGGGTGATGTGACAAAGCCGGCTGTCCATGCGCTCGTCCGCGCGGGTCAGGCCGCGGATGCAGGCCCCGGGATGCACCGCGGTTGCCATGGCGACGCCCCACCGCCCCCTCGGTTGCCATGGCAGTGGGCGGGGGAAGGGTTTGCCGGTGGCGCCGCCGGAAGTGCCGGCGGGGGCGGGGTCCGGCCCGGAAGCGCAGCCGGCGCGGCGGGAGGGCCGCGGCGCTACAGCGGGACGGTAGAGCGGCGAGCGAGCGCTGCCGGTGCCGTAGCGGCTAGGGCGGGGCTGCCCGGGCCGCTG
>VZUI01050476.1:0-36270 GCA_013401135.1 Cettia cetti
GACAAGAGCTACCAGACCTTCTCTACAGGATCACTGCTTCGACAAGACCATTTCATCTGGACTGCTACTACCACCCTAACTAACAGGGTGTCAGGTTGTCTTCTGACTCTGTCAGTATTTTGCATTATTGAATTTATTTTATTTTACTTTATTTTACTTCTTTTCTTTTCTCTTATTAAATTGTACTCCTGACTTGGAGTCTCTCACTGGTTTTGCTTTCAAACCAGCACACTGGGTATGTCATCCCACAGGTAAGTGCTCAGAAAGACTTGGGAGGACTTTCCTCCCACCAGCAGCACAATTCCTTGCACTGGTGATTTACACTGGGATTTCAACACATCTGAAGAACATTTGGGACCTCACTGATTTTAACTGTTTCATGCCTTTCAGTCCCTGCTCTCACGATCAGTGACCTCCAGATGGCCTAACATACAGCAGCCCACTAGATTTCCACCACCATGACCTAGTCTCTCCTCCTAACTCCAGACTTCTCCCTACCACTTGATCAGTAAAAATAAGTTTAAATCCTCACCTTCCCCTCAATATCTTTTCAGTACCCCCAGGATTTTAAACACCAGTGAAAGGCCCCTCTCTTCCCCCGTATGCCTCTGGCATGACCTAGACAGATGCACAGGGGAAGGCACAGCAAATCTCTCCAAGGGATAATTGCAGAGAAATCCACCAGTGGGTCAAATATTTACCCAAGACCCATCAATGCAAATATTTTCTAATCTTCCTGCATCTTTCAGGGATGGCAAAGGAATGACCAGTACACATCTGATTTATACAGATGCATATAAACTAGAGTAATGAGGAACTCAGATGATTTATTATGTAGTAATTGTATCAGTCAAACATCTTTGTTGCGTATGTGTATCAATATAGGAGTTAATAGCATAAAAGCAATACATACATTACATGACAGTTCTTACACTTTCTTCTGGCCAATTTTCAGTGCATTTCGGTGATCTGACTACTGCTTGTCCACATTTCTACTGTGAGTGACTCTGGCTCCATGAGGTGCACAGGGCACACAATTCCCACAATTTCCAAGCATACGCTTGTAGCTACGTGTCTGAGGGTGCCAGGCATAAGCAGTACACTTGGTGGGAAAAGGTGCAGGGGTAAGCCTATAAATGCAAACCTACTTGGGGGAAGCAGCAGCGTCTCAGAAGAGGTCATTCAGTGGGATGTGGCAGTCCCAGGTCTAACTATTAAACCCAGCAACTGAAGTCTTGGCATCAGATCCTCCACTGGGAATGTCCTTGTGTTCCTAAAAAGCTACCTGAGACCCAGAAAACATTAATCATCAGAAAAGAATAATCCTGGGTCCAGTGGGGAGAGGTGTGAAAGCAATGGATAAGGATATCCTTCACACATGCAAACAAGAATGGGAAATGTCGTAGGTACAAGACAAAGTTTCAAGTGCATGACACTAATCAGCTTAATCGCACTCAAGAAGTACCCAGAGAAGTCGAGTGGCTGGGGAAGGAAATAATTACTTTTGTAGTCTCCTGCTAGATCTGTCTAACCTGTCATCTTTGCTTCCACTGATGGGTTCACTGACACCCTCAATCCAGTGGGGGACATTCCAGGTCATTCACCCATTCATCCCCTTGCTTCCACACAGGAGGCATGCCTCCATGCCTATATTTCCAGAGATATCCAGCATCTTCCCACTTTGTCAGCTTTGTGCCCTCAGTGACAGCTTCCCCCAGGGCTGTCATCTTCAGTCCCTAGGAAACTGCCCAGAAATGCCTCAACAGCATGTGCCTGTGCTCACACATACCAGCAGTGAGGACACTGCTATCACAGACAAATAATTCTTGGGCATTTTTACTACCCAGAAACTCAGGAGTGTGTCTCCCAGGTTGTGCACAAGAGGGATGTACCAAGTGCCACAGGCAAAATTTTGAAATGTAAAGCTCGAAGGCTCTTCTGTCCTAACATGACAAAACAGGGACTGCTGGTGCATTTAACTACTCTGTAAGAGACACCTGGTATTTATCCCCACTGCATCTGTCTCAGTAAAAGGACGATGTTGGCACAGGCATTACCTTCAGAGGCTTGCACCAGTTTCTCTGCTCAGCTTTCACCCTTCCCCTGATATTGTAGGGGAAACAACACAGGGGCCTGCCCCAAGCACAGTGTGCCGTCTGGGAACAGGGAAGAAAATGCAGGGACAATTCACCATAGCACAAGGACAAGGGGACACAAAGCCACGTTCAGACAGTGCAGGGAGGAAGGAGTCAGAACAGAAACACAGATCTGCAGACAGAGATTGTTAGCCAACACAGATAAAAATTCCCTTCTTTCTGTCTGTAAACCACAACCATGCAATGGTGGCCTGGCATATCTAAAGTGATTGCAGCTGTGGCATTTATGACTCCTTCCCAGGAGTCAAATTCAGCACCACGCAACCCTGAAGTGCCAGCTCACTTCAGGAACCTAGGTCACAAGTATCAGGAGTTTCCTTAAGATTTGCATAACCTCAAACCTTCCACCTGCCTCCTCCTCAGAGAGGAAGGTCCAAGCACGACCTACTGTTACTTCTGTATGTCCAGAGCATTCTGAAAAGTCTCATGGAGCAGGGTATCCAAGAGCAGAACTCCCTATCCAGTTTCCCCCTCTTGTAGCCCTCAGAGGATGTTCTTCAATGGGAAGACCCTCTTCACCCAGGAAAGGGAGCACATCTTGCCTTGTACAGTTTATGTACGATCTGAATTCATGTCTCACACCCAGATAGAGAATCCCTGATGTGACAGCTCAGGAAAATCAAATGAAGTGTCAACCCTCTTTCATTTTCCAGTAAAATAACCCCCATATGGGAGAAAATACAGTTTCCCCAGACATCTGCCACACATTCCAGAAAAATGCATTACAGACATGCCACTAAGTGTGAAATAGATTTTTAAAAGTCAAAAAGCTATTGGATATTTAAAGGATGTGTGATATATCACAATATGCTGTAAATGCATTTTAAAGAAATAACAGCATCTGAAAGATACTGTGGATGGATGAAATTAATTCTGTGCTTTGAAAAAAATGCTGGGTTATGGTTTTCTGGAGGAGGAATTTTTAAGTACCTACTTTAATAGTTAATTATTGCATTGTAGGGGAAACTTGAGGCTTCAGAGAGAGCTGACCTATATGGTGGAAGGCTTCATGCAACTACACTGATAACACTAATTTTAATTAATCCTACCACAAACCTTTCTTCCTTCCAACACCCTGCCTCATTTGCTTAGAGCTTCATTTGATTGGCAGCTTGAGCTGAAACCTACATAGCAGGTATGACTGCTATGAGGAAAAACTAAGTTGAATGTCAATGACTGCAAATAAAAGTTATTTTGTCTACTCATAGGTGTCCCAGATGATTTTCTGACTAGCACTTGCTGCTGGATGCTCTGAAACCCTGCTTCGACATTGGGCAGCAGGGTAACCCAAGACCTCTTTCATTCATCCTCTAATAGATCATCCAAATGGAGATAAATTAGCAGCTGCCATAGGAAAAAAAAGTTGTGCTTTGAATATGCTCAGGAGAGGCTCTTTGATATGACTCAATCCAATAAATTAAGACAAAATTAAGGATGAATATGGAATCTCAGTTTCTCCCTCTCGACACCACCTTCACAACACAACCTTTCATTGCATATTCAGGTTTGATTTTTTCACACACACGCCACCCACCCACCCATCCCCATCCCCCGACCCCCCTGAAGGATCCCTGCACCCACAGGGAGGGATGGCATCAGTGAAGACAGTAATGTGACACCTCTTTAGCCAGTGAGCTTACAGGAGTTTGCTGGCAGTAGGGAAACAGAAATAAGTAGGAATGCAAAGCATGCAGGCTCTAGGGTAGGGACAAGACTTCACCCCACTCCATGGGGCTCTCCCATCTCACCCCTTCTTGCTGCAGGTTGAGCCCTCCAGCCCCGCCTCCACTTGGACTCACTGCCTCAGCCTTCTCAGCCAGCTTCTGCCACCCAGACCTTCTCCTCACCCACACTGCTTACCTGCCCCTCCATTAGTCTCACCCAGCCCAAACAGACTGCTCCCTCATGCCATTGCTACTGAGTCCCGCCACTCTGAAGGACAGATACTTGGTGGATAAACTTTCTACATCAGATCCTTGCTGGCTGCCTGACCTAGTGGCCTTATCTTTCTCCTGGTCTTCTCAGTCCCCCAATTCAGTATCCTTCCCCAGAGTTTTGCCTGGTACTTGCCTCCCAGACCTCAAATTAAGGTTTTATTAATGGATAAAAAAACTGTTACAATGGAAAAGTTGGACAGCTTTTGAAAACCATGTTACTACCTCATGTAACAATGGAAACTATGTCTTCCATTTCTTTGGTTCTATTTGTGTTCTGGCCCTTGTATGAACAGTGAGAGATTCTTCAGAGAACCTGCTGGGCAAGGAAAGAAGGAAGAATATTACTAAGCACCCAGCAAGGAAGAAAACATGTAATATGAGGAGTTTGTCCACACAAAGAAAGATAATAGGGTCAACCTACAAGAAAAAAGAAAATTTGGAAACTGTAGCATGGGATAAAAAAAAAAAATGCTACAAGAAAACAGTGAGAAGACTGCTGTTTCCAAAGGATTTTCCTGTATAAAACAAGTGGGATAACATCTAGAGCCTCCTCCACTAAAATCCCACTTCCAGAGAGGGGTCCATATGGGAAGATAAGAGCAGTTGCCAGCACAGAGGCTACTAAACAATGGGTCAGCAAGTACAGAGAAGAGAGGAGAAAACTCCAAAGCTGGGAAGGATCCTCCTCCATCAAGAAAATGAATCAGAAAGCAGCCACAGGGAAAGAAAAAGGAAAGAGAAAATTGCCTTGAAGGAAAAAACCCTGATTAAGAAATATCACAGCTGACCAGTGGCACTGAACATCAGGCAGTACCAACAGCAATATATTATTACTGTTACACTTCTATAAGCCTGTCTTTTTTAATATAACTCACTCATGACAAACATTTTCAAGGTCTGGCCTGAATGTCATATTTGGACACAGCAGAGCCTGCCAGAATACCTATAAACCCAAGAGACTTACTCAAAGCAAAAATTACATCACAAGTTTGTAAACATGTGAACAAAAACAATTACATAAAAACTGCAATACATCACAAAACCTACTTTTCTCAAATATGTTTTAGCTTGATTATTGTTAGCAATTCTTGTTAACATCTGTTAGCTGGCTGGTAAATGATCTGCAGAACATTTTGTAGAAAATAAGGACACAGTATTCTTAGGGGAACACTAGAGTGAGGCGTTCTTGGCTGAGAAGGAAGATGCAGGATACAGGTAAAGACAGGGAGCATTCCTTTTGGGGTGTGCGAATGTTGGGGCAAGGCAGATTTGTCAAGTATGATGTTTCAGTATGCTTCTAAATAATAAGCAGGTCTTAAAAGATGAGCAGATATTTTGGATCTTTGATGTGAGAAACTATCATCCTCTGCATAGAAGAAAATATTTCTCCACCCTCAAATATTGAGCTCCTACATCCTTCATGCCATGAAAGAGAACAGCTGTTGTTTGTTGCAAACTGCCTGTTCCAATAGGGAGGTTAATATTTTACCATGTGCTTTCTTTCCTTCCTTCCCTTCTTGCCTGTTGAGGCAAATCTCAGAGCTAGCATTACAAGCACTGCATTCAGCAGCTTCCTCCTGGATGAATTTATATTGCTGTTAGCCTTTTTCATCCATGTCTCTTTGAGTAGAGAAATCCCCCAAGAAGTACATCTGGTTCACTCTGCTTCTCACTTGTAGAAGCATTCAGTTCCTACTGAATGCTTCTACAAGTGAGAAGCAGAGTGAACCAGATGTACTTCTTAAAGCCCTTGTAGTATTTCAGCTTTTTTTTTACTACCTTGGGAAGGCAGTGATAAACAATACCAAGTTATTAAAGTAAAGATGAAACAGCTCTCACAAAGGTCCAGGGGTCAGGAACAAGGCTGAGACAGCACTCTCGGTTCAACTTTTGTAAGTGAATCCTTAAGCACCTCACCCAGCTTCCAAGCTGAGGCACAGGGCCAGGAGATTGCAGCCACACAGCTCCCAGCCAGCATGCTGAGTTCACATCTGTCTGTGCCAGTCCACAAGAGCCAGACCTGGTTATCAGGGATTAGCAGAGCACCAGCTACATTCTAGAGAAGGCCAGGGCCAGCTGATCCAGCAGCAAGTGTCATCCAGGCTGGCTCAGGAGGTCGTCACCTCCCAGCAGCCTGTCCCTGCTCCCAGGTAGAGACACCCCTTGGACTCTGCCGCTCAGAAATGAGCTCAGTCCTCCTGCACACTGACAGTTCAGGATAGGGATGTCAGAGATGCCCCTAGCATGTCAGAGAGCACAGGAAGATAGCAGATGACCTGGGCTTGGTATGTTCTAAAGGGAGACGGAAACAGCCTGTGAGCACAAGGAAGAAGCAATCCCACCCTGCCATGTAGAAATCCCCTCTAGAGGTAGCAGAAATCTGCTGTTTTCACAGGTAAACTCACCTCTGCAGAGCCCTGGCCTTTTTCCTTATTCTAAATAAGCCAATGAGTGTTGTCCTCTGTTTAAATGCTACCTCCAGGTCTTCCCTTTAAGCCTTGACCTCTCACCCCAAGAAGCCTGACGTCCGCATACTGGCTAAGAGAGGCATTTAACAGAAGGAACCAATTCAAGGGCAGGAACAGTCAGTGCAGACAGGCTGCTAGCAGCAAAACCCAGGAATGACAGCAAAGGAAATTATAAAAGAGGGGAAGAATGACAGACTGCCACAGACAGGGAGGAAAAGGGATAGACAGGGTGGCTAGTCACAGGGGAGTCTGCTAGAGGAGCTGCAGGGACTCAGAAGCATCAAATCACACTCAAGGAGGGGGAGCAATGGCTTCTTTTATAGACTGGAACACAGTAGGTGAGGACAAGGGGAGACTGGGAAAGAGAAAACTAAAGGAAGAAAAGAAAAGCAAAGAGCATGATGTGTCATTTGCCAGGACAGATTTATCTTTCCTCTTGAATGAATTGCAGTACATAAGTGTAAATGGCACCATTGTCTCAGAGGGACAGAGGGTCCCCCACATGACAGCTTTGCCCATCCTGCATCCCACCAGAGGGAGTTGCTCCCCTCCCAGTCTGCACTGATGCAAAGGGCATGGAGAAAGCTGGAGAAGGGGAAGGCAGAGAGGCCAAGCTAAGCTTTCCATCTCCATCCCCACATGCTGACCTTGCAGTCAGAGATCAAGCACTCATGCTGATTGTCTCAGATCCATCAGCTGCCTTCAATACCATTGATTTCAAGGACTTGCTGAGATGTCTGCCAAAGTCAGCATGGATTTGCATCACCTGTTCCCAACCTAGATAACCTCCACTTATCATTCCCCATCAGTATCTTACATCTTCATCATCACACTTCATCTCTCATTTTACAAGTCCAGCTGCACTCTCATCTGCCTTCCTTGCTCATCTCAGCCTCATTCTCTGGATACTGGTCACAATTCTGATGTCTTCTCAACATAAAATAAATAAAAAATTCCCCTGAGCTAGCCTCTCTCCTCCTCCAAAGCTTTTACTGAGATGATTCCTTCCCATTTCCACAGCTGAGCCCAGAGAACCCCTCCTCGGAGGGGAGGCAGGTAGGGCAGCAGACACTTCCTGGTGGAAGAGCACAGCTGACAGGAGGTAGCACAGCACAAACTCACAGTCCAAGGAACAGCAGTGACAAAGAGCGGGGCACGCCCACTCCACCACCAGATCTGTCCCTCCGAACAGGCAGCCCCAGCTCGTGGTCCTTCCCACCACTCTCAGCCCTCATCCCATTGCCCTCACCAGCCAGAGGCTATAAAACCCCATTTAAGAGAAGCACTTGTCAAACAGGAGGACCTCCTTCAGCCCTGCCCTTCAGCAGACAGGGAAGCACAGGAGAGGCAGTGGCACAGAGAGATACGAGGCACTCCAGGAAGGGGCTGACCAAGGTGCTCTGGGCCAACCAGGACCAGTGGGCAAAGCAAGCACAGGACAGAAGTGGGTGCAAGCTTGAGCCTGGTTCATCCTACACCAGACTAGAGCCTTCATACACAAACAGATAGTGCCTATCCAAAGACAGTGTTTTCCAGGACCATAAAGATCTTTCCAGCTTAGAGGATGACAGCTTGGCAGTCTCTTTGCTCCTGTTTTCTCCATAAGTCTGTAATGGGCCAAGTTTTTCTTAGCCTCATCTTAGCCATACTGGGACCAGCTGCAGGCCATTTGCTGCAGAGGAGCTGCAACTCTATTGACTGTTCCTCACCTGAAGCAGCTCCTGTCAAGTATTATGCTCACAACCCAGAGCTGCAGGCCCTTTCCAGGGTGGGAAGAGTCAAATCCTCAAATAAGCAGCTGGTCAATTTGTTAGTGGTTAATTTCATTAATTCACATTGTTATAACAAGACATGGAATTAGAGGTCTGGTCAGAGTATTTTATAGGTCTTGAACTCAAAATGAGCCTTTTTATTGCCCTTTCTATTCCTACAAGACCCCCTTTGACACTCTAACACACCCTACTCCAGTGTTCACAAAGGCTGAAAAAAGCAAACTGACCATTTTTCAAAGAATAAATGGTTCTTATCTCCAAGGCAAATCCAGTGAATAAGTACAATATACTCCAGAAAGGCTTTTCAGCATTTGTTTCAGTTCAGCAATGCACTCCTCAGAGGGATGGGGATGTCCTCCAGCACAGGCACTGCTACCATCCCTGCATCCCAGCTGAGCACACCATCTCTCTCTTCAGGCCTAGCACTTCCAGATACCCCCAGACTGCCACAAATACATGGTGCTGTATGACTAGACAAGACCAATCTCCCCAACCTCACCTGAAGAGCAATGGCTGGTGCATATAGTTCTGTTCTTACTAGGTACAACTGAATAACACTGATTTATACCAGACAATTATATTATTTGAATCTTCTGTGCTCTCTCCCCTACTTCCCTCTACTTTCCACATTCATTGGCCATAAACCCAGGGACTATATCAAGGCACCTCATCAACGCTGTTGCAGTAAGCCCCACTTTCCTACAGTACCAGGGCATGGAGGCCTACAAGGTCTTTTATTGGGTTTGAAACGTATTAGGGAAGGGGGGCATTACAAACACACAGCAGAAATACCCCTCTCCTAAACCATACACTCCTCTGTGCTTCACAGTTAGCTCTTCCTCCAACAGTAGGAACTTATCCTTCAATAACAGCAAAAATTCTCAGAGCTTTGAATGAAGATAGTAAGGACGCACCGTGAATTTTCAGCCTTATTTCCAATTTTGTTAGACCCTACGAACATTAAATCTTCAGTCAGAGCCCTGGTTTTGTATGTGCTGTTGTCCTGCTTCATTTCCAAACCATGGTCTTTAACTTCTTATTATATAAAAAAAAAGGCTCCAGGGAATAAGATAATGGGATGGGAGGAAGGGATTTATCCTGCTTCAACATTTGTGCTTAGATACACACAGCCATCTTGCAAGCCAACCAAATTTATATCTTATCCTTTTACATCTTGCCTGGAATTGCTTACATCTCACATACCAGTCAATCTCTTACAGATCTCAAGCATGCAAATCCCCTTCAAACATATCCAACCCTTGTGTGCTATTAATGACAATGCACAAGTTTAAATTCCATTTACACCACATCTGACTGTGCAAATGGTTCCTCTAAACTTCCCCTTGTAATTTTGCACATCAAATGACCTGCACTAATGGCACTTCCTTGTCACATGGAGACAACTTCCTTCCCCACTACTTGTGAAGGCCCTGAGCTTTATCATGCTTCCTCTGCCACCTGCCACAGTCAGGAAACAGCTATCCTAAGAAACAGTTGGAATTCAGAAAATTACTTTTCCCCAATCCAGAGTCCAGGTGGATGGGGTTCTTCTTCTCCCACAAAACCAAGATTACCCAATATTTCCTTATGGAAACATGAAAGTGTTCAGACTGTGCAATTTTAAAAACTAAACCTGCTCCCTCTCTTTCCCTTTGCCTTCTTCTAGAGCATCTGGGAAACCAAACAGCACAGCAATCCTAAATGAAAACCCTACAACCTGCTATCAAGAAACTTCTTCTTTGCTAAAGGAACACTAACTTCCAGAGATCTCCTTTACCGTCCAAAGAGAGGAGTTCAGTTAAGCACACTGAATTTCCTGCTGTAGTCTGTCAAATATATAAAAAGACCTTGGATGGTTTTCAGACAGGTGGGGTAAAGCCTATCAGCTTTCCAAGGGGAGAATTAACAGGGAAATTAAAGATCAGGCACATTTCTAATACAAAAGGGGAGAAGAGCACTTGATGATAGATTGATCCACTGCATTCAGTGCCTTCAAATATTAATCAAAATAATGGACAACTGACTTATTAGATGTCACCCTTATTTGCTAAGAGCAAGCTTCATTCCAGCAGGGAGGCTGGCAGAGTGGCAGAAAACCAAGCAGAACCTAAAGCAGTCTTGCTCCCTCTTAAATCTTGAAAAGCATCTGGCACATGCCCTGGAAACACCAATGCCCCCAACACTGCACACCCACAGCAGAGCTCTGGCCAGTTCAGTTTCCCATGCAACAGGAACAACTGCAAAGTTGACTTTGAATATTGTGAAGTGCAGAGAGGTTGGATAACCTCTTACAGGGAGAAAAAAAAAAAAAAGGGAGAGAAAAAAAAAAGTGCACTAAGTGGGGTTTGGATGTTCAGATAGGTTCTCCTTGGCTGGAAGGAGGGCACAGCAGCAACATCTGCCTGGTTGCCTAAAATGATACAAAGCTGTCAAAAGTCCTCTAATAAATGCCAGACTCTTCTTGTGTCTTCTGAGATAGACTTTTTAAGAGAGACAGAAGAGCTGCCTTTAAAATGGAGACACATGAACAACATATACATTTTACTGTTTTTCAAATAACCACATAAAAGCTGATACTGATGACCCCAGGAGAAGAAACCCATGATCCCTAGGTCCTCAAGAATGATGAATGCTGGTTAAAATTCACAAGCCACTCAATTTTTGATGTATTTTTATACTTCCTGGTCATGTTTCCAAGCTTCTCTCTATCTACCAGAGATGCAGAAAACTATTGTTTTTATTTATATATATACACACATGTGAAAAAGAAAAGTAGAATTCAGATGATTGCAGGAGCTCAGGCCTTAAGACAGTCATCAGCTGCTACAAGATTTGCAATAATTTTGCAGATTATGCTTGTTTATTATATAACTACATCCAGTTGTTATGAATACTGTGCCCAGGGTTTGACAGTGTACAAACTTAAGGCAGAAAGAAGTACAACATACTACAGAATCTGCACATTTAACTTCACTGGGTATAAACAAATTGCCCAAACTGGTATTTGGCATGGGCATATTTTACATATATAACACATTCACCCAAAGCTTAATGAGCAACAGATTCACTGTCCCCTTAACCACACAGCACCCAAAAAGCAGTGATTCTGGCAGCTCACAGTCCCCATGCACCATGGCACCACCTGCCACTGTCACCAAGAAAAGTATAAATTCACACACACTTTTTTTTTCTCTTCCAACATTTGATTTTGCATATGACTCTCAGAGGGCAGTGCCAGCATGAAACACCACTATTTCCATCACCAGCCACCCTATCCTCCACTGACTCATACATAAATGATGCCTATGGAACCAGGCAGGGAAGAGGTGGGGAATAAATGCAGAGGTTTCCTCTGTTTCCAACCAAAATGCTTAAGGCCAGTCCTGTTTCCTTGTGCATGGAGTACACAGTCCAAGTCAACAATGTCACCAGTAAAAGTTACCAGAAAGGTACCTCCAGAAGCAAGGTGAGATTTTTAGCAGCAGGTACAATGCAGGTACAAAAAGCTCCTGTTCAGTGGATTTTAAAGCTAATGAGCTACAAAGCAGCTCTTCAGTACACACAATCATACCAGCTTTAAAAAGTCACTCTGCTCAACACTCTGTAAAACACAGCTCCCAGTACTAAAAATTAAGTGTGCATATAAGTTTTTGCTCATCTGGGACCTGACCTGCTGCTCCTACACCACTGAAATCAGCTGGAAATGCAACACTTCATGCTTGAGATCAAAACAGAAGCCCAAATGGCCAACAGCTTCACCAAGGGGTTGGTACATAAAAAGCAAGAAAATGACAGAGTAGTGAACTGCAGAGTCTCTCATGAGGATCCATTTGTAAGGTGCCATGTGGCATACCCATTATTTAGTCTCAAATATTTTATTAATTCATAAGATAAATGCTATGGTTGGAAATGCATTGGTTTGGAATATGTTTTTACACTCTTCATCCTATTTCCCCATCCAAGCTTTACTTCAAATCCTATATGACAGTGTTTAGGTTTTATAAAAGGAAAAAAAAAAATCTTCTAGCCATTCTCATAACCATATCTCAAATATTGACTGTATTAATTTTGTAGCTGCAACAGCTCTATGATCTGCAATTCCAAGCGGTCCAGCCTTCAGTTATCAAAGCACAAATTAACCTAAACAAACCAGCTGGCTGTTTGCTCATGTGCTGCATCACAACAACTCCTTTCTAATCAGGAGACAAACCAGGCTCCAGGTACGTGCTGCGTTGTGTTGCATACCCACTTGATACAGCATTTACTTGTCTCTAATAAAATATATTAGGAATAATAATTAAAAAAAAAATCTGCTTCCAAATAAACTAAGGTTATTCAAGCATTCACTTGTGCTGTATGTAAAGCCATCCAAAAAACATGCAAATCACCAAACTTGAAAGCATCAGGCTCCTTTTCACCACACACTACAACAGCAAAAAGCACAGTAAATACTCCCTTTGGAGACAAACACCCCAACTTTCACACGGATCATAGTCCTCTTCTTAAAAGAGGGTTTGGATCTATAGATGCAATTACAGCATCACTCATCTCTACACTAACATGCTTCCAGAAGCAATTTTAAAGCAAAGAAATAAGCAATTCTTTCTCGTATTACTGCACTGCAGCAAAGCAATATGGCAGCTGTTTAATAGCATGTAACAAAATTGCAGGACTGTTCACAAAAGGAAAAATAATCTTCAGGAGAGGGGGATTTAAGTAGTTAGAATGAAATTACCTAAATTTAGATTCAGTGGTTAATGACCTTGCGCTTAAAAAATTTGTTACATAGTCCTTAACTATCAGAGCTTCCATTTTAAATCTCATTGACAGTACTTCCATAACAGTGATCATGAAGCTCTAGGCTAGTAAAAAATTCCACAAGAAGATTAATAGGTGTGGAGGTGGGCCAGGCCTCTGCCCTGGAGGGATGTCCCTTGAATGGAATGTGATAAGCTCATCTCAACCCTCCCTGGGAGAAATAACCCTTAGATGAGGCAGTTCTCTCTGTGGTCATAGCGAATGTCCACAATGCTCTGATATACCCATGTAGATCCTTTCTAATCCATTGGTTTTTCCCCTTTGATACCACACCTGCTTTCCCCCATGAATACCCCAGTTTCTGCCCTGTTCAGCAGGGAGCTATCATCCCTGGCCCCCTTTATTGCCTGCTGGGCAATAAAGGCTACCCTGTGGAATTGCCACATAACTCTCCTATCTCTCTGTCCCTGAGTTGGCCTGGAATCACCTCGCAAGACAGAGCTGAAATCCCTGCTGAGAGTTGAATCACTTGCAGTCACAGGCTGCACCTTGCTGAGGCTGCCTGGTGGCCAGAGGACTGCCCAAGACCCTCTGAAGGTTGTCTCTAGCAAGACCTCTCTCTCTGGGAAGATTGTGGCATTCCAGACTCCATGGTCATACATAAATAGGCATTTAATTAATGCTCCATCTTTTTGCTGAATCTTCATGAAAGGCCAGGTGTTGACCTATGACTGATTCATCCTACCCCTGCTTAGCTTAAGCACATTGGAGACCCAATAGCTCAGTATAACAAGGATGAAAAGCAGGAAAGCATATCAATTCCTAGAAGACATGATTTGATTTTCATGGAAGCATCTCTTATGAAGGGTCTGATTCCCAGCTAGGCATCTGCCACCAGGCTGTGCAAATGTATCCTTTCTATGGTGCAGTTAAAAAAAGTGTGAATTATTTATCATATGAGCCTTTCAAAAAGAGGAGCACAAGGGGTTGAAAGGAAAACAGATTCTGAATCCTCACTTCTCAGTCTCCACTAGTCATGTAATCTCCTAGTTTCACACAGCTGAGCTGAAACTTCAAGTTTGACACAACCCTTCCAAAAGGTTACCAGCAGCTCCAATATTGCCCTTCATTCCCTGGTGGCACCTGTAGACACATGTAAGGTCATCAACAGGTGTTTGGTTGAGCCTTTTTCCTTCTTTGTCTAGTTTCTAATAAGAAAAAGTCCTTTTCTAAGTTAAAGAACACACCTGTCTGCATACTAGGACAAAAGTAACATTTAAAAACTAAAATAGCCCAATTTCTTGAATAACAGTTCCAACAATTTAAAGCAAACTTTTTGCAATATACCGAATTGGACACATTACGTGATGATCATAGGTAGGAACAGAAAAATCCTGATTCAAGTCCTCTTGATCATAAGACACAACTTGTTTTATTGTTCAAAACTTTCTTATATAGGGACTTCAAAACTACCAGCCCTAGACACTGATTGGTCTGAGTCTTAGCCCTGCACAGCTCCTTGAGCAAGGATATCTCTGCTCTCTGGACTGGCTATGATTGGGTGAGGTCTCTGCACAAGCTCTCTTATTCACCTAGGGACTTCAGGAACAAGCCAGGTCAGCCAAACTGGACTTGCCATGACTAGATTTATTTTGTCTTCGCTAAAGACTAGCTGTGACATGGAGGGATTATTTTGAGTGCCTTTTTAACCAGCAATAAGGACAGGCTCTTATTTTCTTCCACCACAACCTCCTTCCCTCATCCAAAAGCAAGTCTTCATCCCAAATGCATGCTGCTACACTTCTTTCACTTCCCAAATCTAGCCTTTTATCATGACACAAATGCTTCGTGCTTTACTCTGAGTCCTGTTCTGAGTTCTACTCTACCACATGCTAGGATAAGATTCCCAGAACAAAATAACTAGCACAGGCACACAGTGATAGAAAAACAATGCGTAATTCAATAAAAAGTTTTAAATTTTTATAGAGCAGCAAGTAGAAAGGAAAGCAGAATATCTAAATCTCCAATCTCAGCCATAACCTGTGTTTGAGACTGCAACATCTTTTTGGTGGCTTTTGAACTTTAAGAGTTCAGGGCTCAAACACAAACCTTTACCTACACTTGAAATTAAAACAAATCTCATCCATTTAAGGTCAGCTGTTACTGCTGACACAACTTCAAGTCCTCACCCGGGATTTGGCTCTTAAGCTGAAAATACTCTTGGAAATGTTTTGCTAGTCTCCACTGTATGCCCAGACATTCAGATTTAATATAGAAGCCTATACATCAAAAACAGAATATGCAACATTATAGATAATGCCCACCTAACTAGGAGCTGAGATGCTTCCAGGTAGAAAGTACTGCCACTTGAGATTTCCAGCTCAAAAAATGTTTACATAAAATTTCAGACCAACCTCTCTGATGACTCATCTTCTTCTCCATTTCCTCCACACCATCAATGATCCCACAATTCAAGGAACAGCAGCTCTTTTCTACCTGGTTTTTATACCACATCCAGCTCAGGAGCCACAGAGCCTGGCTGGCAGGCTCCTGGACATGAGCTGTGTAGGTGGCCTTGATTTGCACTGAGGGGCTGCAGGGGCCCTCCAGCCATCAAGGAACTGAGTGTGAGTGATAACACACGTGTGTGAGTCCTGACATGGAAAGGAGGACATGCCTGTGTCCCAGAGATCTCTCCCAGGGTGTGTGGAGCACACACTCTCCCATTCATTCCTCAGACATCACAACAAGACACTGGCAGGACACTGACATGTACTAAATGGAAAGGCAAGGGGTCACCTAGGTTTCCCTGCAAGTAGGGTGCAGAAGGGGTGGTGGTTCACTCACTAAGGGCAAGGTAAGTTCTCAGTAAAGCCTGTATTTTCAGACACCTCTACTGTTCATGGCAGTCTGAAAACCTCCTGGGCTGGCAAATCCTACTCTGTCCCAGGTGAAAAGGGAGCTGGGAAGGGGAAGGACAGGCCTTTCTAATATACCTCTCCTCACATCTCTGCTCTCCCTGCTCCCAGTCCATAGCAATGGGGAACAAAGAGACACGGACCCTCCTATGCATCCAAAGGATATCACTTTATTGTAGAAATCACACCCTTTTTATACCTTTAATCTCTACCCGACATAACTGAAACCAAACCGAGGCCTAACAGAACTTAACAGAAACAGGGCACTCCTTGGCAGGCTGAGCTGAAGCGCTGGTGTGCACACATCCTACCACCCAATCAGCTTCCCACTCATATGCTGTCCACGTGTTCCTCCAACCAATCACAATCTCACTTCCAACTGTCACCCAACTGACTCTCTCCTCACTCCTAAGGGCCTCTCACCCCACAACCAACTTCCAACCGTCCAGCCTGCAACTGTGTCTTTCCCATAGGGCCTTCTAGCCTTAAACACTTTGAGGATTATAACTGCATATCCTACACCAGTCCCTGTGCCTGGGACTGTCAGCAGCTCTTTCTGAAGTCCCTTCTTTCATTATCAATTTATTTTGATCACACACTAAAATAGCAAAGGTTCTGATTAAGCACAAGCAACGAACAAAGAAAGTCATGAGCTATGTAATAAAAGGTATTCCTTACCTGCAAAGAACCCCAGGAGGGTAGGATGAGGAGAGGATGGGGCAGGAGGGAGCCAGAGGTGGGAGGGAGAAGGGGCAGCTCAGAAAGGATATGGGTTGCACACCATTTTGATGCACCAGCTCCGTGGGCTGGTGGTCTGCTTCAAGCAGAAGAAAACAACTGGGGCCAGGTCTGGGTAGGGGACATCAGGATTTGGAGATGAGGTGGCTTCTTCATCCTCACCCAGCTCCAGGGATGACAGCGGCTGCTCTGGTGGTGTTTGTTGCTCTGAGATCCCCAGATCCACAGACTCCAGTGGGCAGATGGCAGACGTGTGAGGGGGCTGTGGGCCTGCGGGCCAGGTGGAGGGAGGCTGAGGAATGTACTCTGCCATGCCAGCCACAAGTGAGAACCCCTGGAGAGGAAGTGAGAAAGAGAAATTAAATCCCACAAGGAATCAGCAGCAAAAGCACAACACATCTGTGCTCTCCTAGCAAGTCCAGAGCAGGGCAGAGCTGCAGAACTGATGACTCTGACAAATGATAAACCACTTGGTGCTGAAGCGGTTTTAAGCTCTCTTCTGCCAGTCACTCTCTTCACCAAGACTCCTGTGGCTACTCCTCTCCATCACTATTTAAACCATCCCTGTAGCCCCTGAGACACCCTATCAGAGTGCTTCACCATCTCAGAGGATGATGCCAGCTCTTTTGGGGGCAGCCTGAGCACCATAACACAGCACAATGTTTTGAACAGTATGGGCCCATCCTGACACAACAGAGCCATCCTGCCCTTGCAGTCCCTAACAGAGTCCTGCCAGCTCCAGGTTCAGCTTTGCTGCCCAGCTCTACCATCCAAGGGTACTCTGGGCTAGCCCTGTGTCATGGCATCACATGGGCTCCATCAGACTGACACTGACAAATGCATGTCAAACCCATACACGACAGTCACTCATTCAAACAGCAAGCAGTAACGCAAGACAGAAGAGGGATTAAACATTAAGCACCTTTTACTTGAGCTTGTTGAGCTCTCCTATGCTGGAGCAGTGAAAACACCATGAAGATGAGCTGCAAACGTTATTTCACTAAACAGAATGGTCAGAGAGCATGGGTGGGCATGAGAAGAGTAGGTCTCAGGCTCACGGGCAGCCTGTGCTGGTTTTGGCTAGGAAAGGGTTAATTTTCTTCACAGTAGCTTGTGTAGGGCTGTGTTTTGGATTGGAACTGGAAACATTGTTGATAATACAGATAATTTAGTTACCAATGAGCAGGGGTCACACAGCATCAAGGCATTTTCTGTTTCTTGCATCACCCCACCAGTGGGTTGGCTGGGGATGCACAAGAAGCTGGGAGGGTTTGCAGCTGGGACAGCTGACCCCAACTAACCCAACAGATATTCCATAACATATGACATCACTCTCAGCACATAAAGCTGGGGGAAGAAGGAAGAAAGGGGGACATTTGGAGTGATAGAGTTTATATTTCCAAGTCAGTGTTATGTATGATGAAGCCCTGCTTCCTGGAGATGGCTGAACACCTGCTTACCCACGAGAAGAGGTGAATAAGTTCCTTTTTTTGCTTTACTTGAGTGCACAACTTTCATGTTACCTATCAAACTGCCTTTATCTCACTTTTCTGGCTTTTTCTCCCTCTTACTCTATTGATTCTCCTCCCATTCCAGCTGGAGGGTAGTGAGCAAGTAGTTGCGTGTGGCTTAGCTACCAGCAAGGGTTGAACCACAACACTTCTGCGCACTGCAGAGCACCAAACTTTTGCTAAAATATCTCACTTTGCTGCCTGAGTGCTGTCCATTCAACAGCAGAGTGGAAGTGGCTTATCAAACTGAGGGGAATTAAATAAACTCCAAGGTTTGGCTTTGGAGGGGTGTTACATGGACACTCTTAGGAAAGAGAGCTTGGCCAGTTTCTTCTCTTCACCCTGCTGGCATGTTCAACCATCTGGAGTGCCCATCCTGCAACTACAGATTTAAAAGCCACACAAGAGCCCTCAGACACACTGCAGTACAGAAAGGGATGATGAGCAGCAGGAAAATTTCTGTCTGTCCAGACCTCATCTCCTCACATACTGGCCATAGGTTAACCTCCCTGGCACTTGTCTCAGTTCTCTTCACTTAAGGATCACAAAGCCCCTGAGCAGCTCTGTTGGCATGGCTCTGCCTTGGCAATAAACCCTTGACATTTCAGCCTTTTGTGACCCTTTTGATGCTCACACTGCTGGATCCATGATCTCCAATGCTCTCCACACAACTCATCTGTCAGGCTTGCAAACTCCTCCACCTTAGGTTGCAGTGGCCCATCATTCCCAGATGAGACCCTGAAACATCTGCCTACTCATCCTGTTTTCTCAACCTCCTGTTTCCAACACACACTTTGATCCAAAGCTTTGCTTGTTCTTCGAGGCTTGGTATTTGTCAGAATAAAGAGCAGCAAGTGCAGGGGTTTAGAAAGCAGACATAGTGTCCCTTAGGGGATAGCAGAGAGACTCTTAGCATTCATTATCCCAAAGGCCTGCAGCTATTGGGAAGAAAAGATACCATGTCTCCTGACTGGCTTAGGGATGTTTATAATTTTTTAAGCCCTGTGAAAAAATTGCCAGTGCATCCTTTGCACCATCTATCACTGCTGTTTTCAAAAAACCTTTCAGCATATTTTTCACTCTGGGCACCCATGCAACTATTTGTACCACTTTTCCATTCCCTATTCCTACCAGCTTCCCATTGCCTGCTCTGAACTGGCTCCCTTGCAGGCTATTAACATGCGGTGGCTGAGCCCAACTTCCCTTCCATTACAGCACAGAGGAGAAAGATTAGCAGAGACAGCCAGGAGGAATTACTTATTATGGTGCTCAGAGCATGCACACTGATGAGGGCATGACAGTTCCAAACTGCAGCGTACAAAGCTTCACAATTACCCGTACAACTGAGAAAAGGAATAGGAGAAACAAGCTCATCAGCATTTCCCTGCTTTCCCTTCAGCAAGCATCCAGGGCCTCTTTTCCATCTCACCACTGCTAGGTGCATCTGGGACTTAGGGATGCTTCTCTGCCCATGTGAAACACACATGCACAGACTAGGTAGTATGTATATCACAGACAGTTCATCACTCTAATTTGTGCAGTTCAGATTGACTCATTAGGGCTCACATGGATACAGGGCCAGGTAATCCTGAAGTTCCCTTTGGAAGTCCTGAAGCCAAATACAGTCCTTGAATGACAGCTGCCCCACTGGACATGTGAGTAATACCCGTCACCTTCCTGAGATTTAATCCTGTTCTGCCTCCCAAGGCTGTGATCATGATGTATTCCCTACATTAAGCAGGATTAATATTCTGTGTCAAAAGAGAGAGAGGGGAAAAATCAAGCAGTGGGGCACTTCACATATTCAGTCCTCCCATCTCAACTTCAAAGAAGAGTAGAGTGTTTTTTCTGCGAGAAATAGGTCCAGGGTTGTCTCCACTACCATTTCAGATGTGGAGGTTGCAATCAGCTATTTCCCCTATTTTTGGTGAAGCTGCAACTCATGCAATACTGCTATTTACTCTGGGCTTGCAATCACTGGCCTTCCCTTGCTGTAGCATTGCTCTCTACAATTGGTTGGAGTTAGCCTGCTGCAGTATTTCAACCCAGGGGAGCCCTGTTTAAATCAAAATGAGGAATGAGTTTGGCAAATGTGTTTATCTGCATACACAGGAAAATGTACATCAATGGAGAGGGTTCCTACCCAGATAAAAGGCAGTTATATTAATACTCAACAGAATTTTAAACCTCTGTAACTTGTCTTTGGGATGCCTCTAACCTCCCCTTTGTGCAAGAGCAGCTTATTGTGAAAAGGGCAATACAGGAGAACAAGGATACAAGATGCATGTTCTCCTCTCTCAGCCTTTTCCTCAGGCAAGCCTAACCCCAGCTGGTGCAGCAGGCTAGACCCATCAGAAAAAACCAAAACCTCCCCACTCTGGATTTATCTAGCCAAATGTCCCCCAAATACACAAAAACATTCCACTGCAAAAGTCACTTACCAATGGAAGAGTGATGCTACACCAGCTGCACTTCCCTCTTGGGGGAAGGGAAGTTATTTGTGGGCTGGTAGCTCCTCCTGCTTCTCTCCCTGCACAGCATGTGCAGGCTCCCTTCCGTGGAGCCAGGTCTTAAGTCTGCACTGTCCGTGCCCAAGGACCATTTAAAACCACCACCATCCTGAGCTGAGCACCCACTGGTGCTGCATCCGGTACATACACCTGACCTGGACATGTGTGCTGGCAGGGAGCTCATTGCCTTGGCAAGCCCAAGAGAAGCTGACAGCCTCTGGCTCAATCCTTCCCCAGAAGCACGTGGTCCTGCCAGACTATTGAGGAGAAAGGGAGAAGGATGCTAGAAAATAGCAAGAGAAGTTGTGGACTTAATGAGAGTTGGAAACTGGTTAGGAATAAAAGGAGAAAATATCACAATGCAGGATAAGTGCTACAGATTAGGGGTGTCTGTCCAAAAAGACTGATGGCACCTCCTGGCATGCATTGCAGAGGTCTCTGCTCAGACACACTCCCCCTTTAAGGCTGCAGCTGGCATCCCAGGGCTGTCAGTGCCATAACCTGCCATGAGCAAGCCAGCCCAAGGTGACCTGCAGGCACCACACTCCAGCTAAAGCAGCCCCCAGCTCCTCACTGCCCCCTTGGCAGAGGGACCAACAGGGGCCATGGGTGAGGGAGGGCTGATAGGACCTTTACAAGGCTCATGCAGCCCTTTCTGGACTATTTCAGTTTGACAGTAAAAAGGCCTTTTGAGACAGCCAGGTCAGGGAAATACTGGAGAGGGGTCCCCAGAGCACTATTGCAGGGCTGGAGGGGATCCATCCAGAGTCCAGCAGGATACAACTCCACTCTCATGTGGGACCATCCTCAGAGTTCACCTTCCCCACCATCATCCCTAACCCTAGAAGATCCCTTGCCAGCCCACACTGCCTCAGAGCTGTTTCTTCCTGCCTGCACACTGCTCACACAGACAACACTGGCGTCCACATCAAAAATGAAAGTGCAGAGTATATTTCCTTTAAGAACAGCTCAATGTACACACACCATCTCCCATTCTGAGGGCACAAAAGTCCTTTCCAAACCATCCATCACTATCAGTCACCCATTACTCAGATGCAGCAGGAAACACAGCAGCCATTCTGTCCTGCTAACAGCCTTGCAGAAGAGGTACAAAAATTACAACCTCCAGCTGGTGTTGCAGGGGAAAGCAAGATGGTCCCATCAGCTGCAGCAGCCTGAGACACACATATTTATTTATCATCTCCAAACGTCGATCCAAAAGTTGACAAGCAACTGTGTCTGGGGACACAGCTTTTGCAGCCAGAGTTGTAGAGGCCCAGACTTATTTAAGAAGGTCTCTGGCTGTGTTGCATATTTAGGAATGCATGTGGGTGACCCTGTTTGGCAGCTGTGCGAGCCTCCTGGAGTGCTTTGCTGAGCAGGGTGGTGACCCCGTGTTTGTTTGTTGCTATAACTGGTGAGCGTTACCTTTGATGCATGCATCTGGCTGCAGGGATGTGTTAGTCATACAGGTTTCACATTTGGAGCATTTGTCGTGGTACAATTAATTAGTGGTACCCAGCTCCCTCTGTGTTTGTGTTCATCTGGCACTAGCATGTTTTTCTGCCTGTTGGTGTGAGACAGAATCTGTTCTCATTTGTGTGTGCATTGGGTTGTATGAGTGCCAGTAAGGAACAGGGTCACTTTTCTTAGCACTTCATTTGAAACAGGAGCTTTTACGTCTCCATCATCTCAACACCTCCAAATGCAATGGGACATAGCAGAAACCCAGCAGGGAGTGTTCCAAACAGTGCCCAAATCCATTGCTCACAGATGCTGGTGTTCCCACACACCCCTGAAGCACAACATCCATGGCCTGCACCAGAGCCAAGATCTCCTAGCTTCTCTGCCCTGGTCAAATGCCCATGACTTGTCTTTCAGCTGCATGCTGATTGATTGCTGTGCCTCCTTTCCAAACATGCTACTATCCTCTGCTAGATCTACTTGAGCACTTGACAGCCTCCAATTTTCACCCTGATCATTTTGCACCCTTCCTCCTGTTCAGGACAGGGAGCAGAAAAAATTCCTGCATCCCACTGAGCAGGGGAAGGAGCAGTCCAGCCAGCGCAGGACAAAATAAGCAAACTATCTGTCCTGAAGACTCAGCAATACCTTGCCTTCAACCTGTACTGCAGGCAGCACTCTGCAGCTGTAGGAAGAGCAAGACCTGATCTCCTGGGCACTCCCACCCCCATTATCACAGTCAATGTGTAATGTATCACTTTCCTGTGGTGTGGCTGGAATAGCCCCATCCTGTCCCTACATCTGGTCTCTGCCCCTGGCACAGCAAAGTGGGGATCTGCTTACATTGCTAAGAAGCCTTTGGCCAAGCCAAAGGAGATTTTATGGAGACCAGTAAAAATTTTGCTGGAGAGATGGAGAAAAAAAAGTAAACAATGGAGAAGAAAAGGCGTAGGAGTAATATTGTCACTTTGGGTGTAGGCAATACAGAGGAGAAAGAAGCTTACCATTGGAAAATCATAACCTGACCTTGACTATGTGGAGTGTTTGAAACCCAGAGGTGCATGCTGCTGAAGACCCTGACCTTATCCCATTGCTTCCCAGAGAATATGCATACTTGTTTTCAACAAAACATTTTCATTTCTGGTGTTCCAAATGAACAGGCTCTAAAAATCTCCTTCCAGGGATGACTCCATACTGTCACAGACCCGTCTATGTAGAGACTCTGGCCCAGAGTCAGTGTTTCCCCTCTCAAACCTGCCCCACTCTACCCCTGTGCTGCTTTGGTCTGCACAGCTCCCAGTGATTCCTCCTCCTCGTGCGCACGGACACCTTTCACATGAGAGGATTCCTGTCATGTCCGCTCACTGAAACTGCCGCTTAGCCAAGACGCACATCTTTAGCACTTAATCCTTGCTCTTAAATTAATCTCCTTAGCTCCATGGTCGTTCCGTGTGGATCTCGCTGAAAGCCGCTTCTCGCCTAGGAGTGCTGTGCTGGTACTGACGTGCCAAGTGCTGCCTTCCCGCAGCGCTGGCGTCCGGGCCAGCTGCAGAGCCGAGCTGCCAGCCTCATGTCTCTTGCTGGCCCTGTCACGCTGCGAGTCCATGACTGATGTGCCACCTATCATCATATCTCAGTCTTGTGGCCTGGGCCATCCCTTCCTTGCCCCTCACCAGGTCCTCAGACCCCATGTTTCAGATTTTTGATTGCCCCCAAATGCATTAGCTTGCATTTTTCCTAATATTAATCTCAGTAAGTTATTTTCTGCCCATCTTTCTGACCTCACTAGTTCCCTTTCTGTTATTTTACTGCATCTTCATTGGCAGGCAAAAAACTTCATTTATCATCACCCAAGGAAGTCATTAATGTGCTGTTTACTCCCTCCTTCAGGTCAGCAATGAACATGGCAATTAAGATGGTCAGATGAGGTTGACAAAGAGAAAGATAGTTGTGTCATAGGCTACCAGCATTGATGGCTTTGAGGCCATCCTCACACTCTTAGCCCTTGATCCAGATCCTGAAGTGCTAGCTGGAAAGGTAAAATATGCAAATACCTCAACTATGCCTCTGAGAGAAGCCCACACTAGGAGAACAGAGCTGCAGCTCCAGCCCACCACAAGGACAGATGCCCAAAGCTGCAGCTGCCAGCATTATTGCACCTGTTCAAGTGAAAAAGGCAACCTGGGGCTGCTCCCACACAGGCTAAGCCAAGAGTGAGAAGCTCTGCTGTTTCACACCATTCTTCCTGGATAAACTTCTCTGCCCTTTTTGTCTCAATCCCAGTACCCAGCCTAACCCAGTGTCCCCTCAGGGCCAGTTGGAGTGAGCGGTAGCAGGAAAACAGCAGCATACAAGGAGTGGGGAGACTCCAGGAGATTCCCTGGTCCCTGTCACAGCATAGCACTGAATGCAAATCCCCACTTCTGCACAAGCATCCTCATCCCACCTCCTGACTTTTTCCCCAACTCACATCTGGAGAGGAGATTCCCTGGGGTGAAAATGGAAATGGGGAGGTGGAGACAGTAAGCAGCACATCTAAAGGGAACACAATATAAAGAGCTTTGGGGAGCATCAAGAGTTACATCTACAACCTCTCTCCTCCCTAAAAATTACTGCTCCCCCTCAATCTCTCCAAAGGAGATAATCTGCATAAACACAGCTAAGCATTTGGAGCAAACTAACTCTTGGCAAAAACAAAAACAGGAAGGGAGCTGAAGCTATGTGGAGTGTGATCATGCCCAAGGTTTTGCCTGAGGAAAGGAGAGAGGAGATGGGAAAGAAATGTAGCTATGAAGATGGGAGTCTTCTAGAAACAGAGAAGAGACAATGTTGCTAGCTCTTCTCCAAAGGCCTACAGGCTGTTCAATCTCAGGTCAATAGGTGGACCAGGACCTTGTGATGGCTCCCTGGCATCCCACATTATTACTGCCACTGCTACTCATTTACATAAGGCTGAGTCCCCTTCTGTCCCTGCTGTCACCAGGAGAAAGAAAAGCAAAGCTGGGACAGCTGCTTAAATAATGATCACTGAAAAGCAGCAAAGACACCAATGCAAGGATATCTGACCACAGACCTGAAATGGACCTCTATAGTCCAAGACAAATCCTTGCAACCTTGCCAGAAAACCCAGTCTGAAAGACTTACTCTGCCCCCTACCTCTGCTACCCCTGCTGCCAAATTCAGAGTGGCTTTAAAGGCAAAAATAAGGGGAAAAAGAATGCCCAAGGAAGAGAATCAATTGGGGGCATCAGAAAGGAAGTGCAAGATAGTGCTGGGCACACTGCACACTTGTATACACATTTGCAAACACACACATGCAGCAGCAGAAACAGGATCCCATCCACTCTTGACAGTCTGACTTGCAGGAAAATTCTGTCCTGGAAAGCAACTTAATTGAACCTGTCAGACAGACACACTAAGCCAACACCTGAGAAATGTCTAACACCACTTACCTCACCTGTGCTCTCTATACAGCCTGTTTTCGTAGCCATGGACAAACTCTGGCACTTCAGAGAAAGGAAATATAAACTTTTTCCCATCCTCTGCTCCCCCTATCTCAATGATCATACCAGACAAGCACTTTCAGCAGTCACATCACAGCGGCAAAATCCCTGGTAGTTGTCACTTCACCAGCTACCAACAGCACAGGTCAGCAGCTCCTCTCTGTCCTATTCAACCCCACAGCCATAGCCCTAAATCCAGCGGTTTCACAAGGATATGTCCTTTGCTTGCACTCTAGGGATGTCCCCATGAAGCTTTACATTAAAGCACAGTGGAGCAGGATGTGGTGCCCATGCTGCAGATGATGATTATGGCAGAAGCAGAGACCAACAGTACCCTTTGGTACTGTTTTTTTTTGATACACCCACACATTTGATAAGAGGGTAACAACCTTTGCTTTCAAAGGCATCCTTCCAATCCTGACTTAATCACACAGAGATACAGCTTCTGCACTGCATTCTGCAGGTGCTGGGCAGCACTAGCTACTGCAGAAAACACCAACAAGCAGGATTCCACACCAGGAGCCCACAGCATGTCCACTCACCCACAGGCTGCAAGGACTGATATGAATCTGCAAAGCCCCTGATGACTGAGCCTGGCTCGGCCCAGAGACCACCTTCCTCCCGTGTCGCCATAGCAGCACACACCTCCAGTTCAAGGCAAGAGAGAAGGCATTTTCTGACATCTTCTCATTGCAACTAGTCCCTGATACACTGGGACTCTTCAGGGCACACTGCCATGCTTCAAACACCAGGGCCTGACAAGTACTGAGAAAGCGAGTTTATTACAAAGTTACTGGGTTGATTTATGCAATTTGAGTTATGTTTAGAGGGCTTAAATAATTTTTTTATCTGTATAAGACATTTTTCAAACCATTATGTGATTTCTAAGAACTTCAAGGTATGCACTTCAGACACAGAAGAATAAAAGCTGACTATATAAGGTTATTATAAACAACAATGCACCTCTGCATAGCTGACAAGAAATTTCTACTTTCCAAGAGCAGTTTGGGGTTTTACAGATCTTGAACACCCTTCAAATCAGCCCTACATTATCCCATCTATTTTTTTTTAAAATACAATTAAGAAATGGTACTATGTGATCATGAAGATCCACCTGTACCACTTGATTTCTGAACCTATCCATGAACTCAGAGGTTCTAGTAAGGCTCTGGGCAACTGCAGAAATTCACCTACCTGCTTGAATGTATGGGATTGGGACTTTGATTTAATAAAAGATTAAATTTATTTTAAATCAGTGTCCCATTCTTTTAAAGGTTCCTAACACTGTGTGTGCTTTCATGAGTTTCCAGCTGTAGACACTTGTTCTCTTTGAAAAAAATGAATAAAAATTAGTTTCAACATTTTTTTTCACTAGGAAAAAAAGCTGACCAAGCATGTGGCTGCTATGCAGCACAGCCTGGAATTGCAGGCTTTTCCCAAAATCAGAGGCGGCCAGGACTCAACATAAGCCACCCTGGCGTGGGACATCCTTCTGGTGTGTCTTGCTGTCAGTGGGAGAGGGCAGGGCTCTAACATTAAACAGGGCTGTAGGCTGGCACCATGTCACACTGGGCAGGGACACATGGGTTCTCCAAAACTGGATCGGGCATCAGAGAAAGAGCCAGGTAGGAAGTAGGTTGGTGCAAGGAAGGAAGCAAGAAGCCCAGGACTAGAAGAGATGCCAGAACTGCAGCCTGGGACACAGGTATTGGCACTTTGAGGATGGTCAGGGCTGGACCAGCAAGGAAGGTGATGCTCTTGGTGGGGGCAAGAGTGAGGACATAGGAATGCCCACCCAGCATTGTAGTTGCACTGTGATAGACCCCAGGAAGCCCAGCTGGTCTCCTCGTACCCTAACCAAGGCCACCATGCCTACCCAGAAACACCTACAGGCAAGCACTGAGCTCCCTGTGAGACAGCATCCCCCTCACATAATGCTTCCCCTCACTCCCTTGATGCCTGTGGCTGTCCTGACCCTGCATCAACCAGCTCCACAGCCTGAAACCACTCCCAAGGCAGCAACAAGGGGAGATTTCGAAAGATAAAACATGAGACAGGTTGGCATAACCCCCTTTATAATAGGCACTGTCAGACTGATCCAGGCTTCACAAGGCCCTTAGATGTGGCAGATCAAAGCTTCCTCTTTGTCCCTGTGACTCTTCTCTGAGATATTCACTACCAGATCTCCTGGCAAGGCACATGTGCATCTTCTGGTACATCAAGATGGCCCAGCATTTAGACACAGCTTTCCAGTGAGATCTGCAAGAAAGCTGCTTTCCCCCATCTTCCTGCTGCAGTCAGGGCCAAGGCTTTTCCAAACAGCTACCAAGCACCCTGGCAGCGGGCAGGCAATCCAGTGCAATGCCCAGACTCCATCCCTGTCTGCCTCCCAACCTGGGAGAGGATCGTGGCACTAGGCCTTCACTGACAGGCATGCACTGCTGCCCTTCTGAGGAAGCTCACATCCGATGCCACAAAACTATTATGTTATTTTATGGAGAGAGGAATAAATGCTCTCAGTCCCTTGCAGGCAGCCTGCCCACACCTCAGGGATGGGGCAGTGCTGGCTGGAGGAGAGATGCTCAGAAGGTGTCCTTAAAATATAAAGGGGAAGGGGGCAGAAATAGGGCTCTTGGATTCCCTTCACAGTGCTCTGAATTAAAAGTTTCTTTACAGATAGGGTGTTGAAAAGAGAATGTGCCTGAGGATTTTCTTCCACCAATAGAGAAACTTACATGTCAGAGTTAAAACACTGAGGGGTAAACAACATGTAGGGTCAGCAGACCCCTTCCTTCTTTAAGATAATAAATCCTCAGTCACAAACTCAAATTTAAGACAAGGAGCTCTGCAGTAGCATATAGAAACAACTGACAATTTACACAGCAGTCTTCTAGGTGACAGGGTCTCAGAACCAGTAGCAACCCCCAGATCAATGAGAAAAACACTTCATATTAGCAGAAAGAAAATGCACAAGTTCTGCTTTAGATGTTTACCATTTTTCTCTGCAATAATTTGCAGGGAAATTATACTCCTTTTTTTTTCTTTCTGGTTTTTTGTTTGTTTTTTTTTTTTTTTTAAGCCACTGGTACTTTTCACACAGATGCTGTTACCAAGAAGCAAAAGGTAACCATCAAGAGGTTTACAAAAAACAGTATTGGCAGAAAATATGCTTGATAATTACCAGTCAACAATGTCTAACATTATTTCTGTTTCTCTTATTTTTTATTTCTTCTATTTCCACTCCCCTCCACCCACTGACTCCAGCCAACAGCTTCCAGTGATGTACAGAAGATGATGTATTTGCTATATTAAAGTACATTCTATTCCATGTCCCTTTTCAGGATGTTGCACATGCAATTGAAATGCAATAACAACCATGAACAAAACAAGAAAAGACAATTTATGAAACCTGAATCCAAGACTGAGCTCTTGCTTGAAAAAATTAAACAATATCCCAAACCTACAATGATCCTAAACAGTGAGAAGGTTTTAGGAAAAGTTATATATTTACAAGTCTCAGGCGGTTACCTCTCCAGGGAGGAGATTTTGTAAACCTCCCTCTTTCCCACCATTCTTCCCCATCATAACAGAACAAACTAACCAGGGCTAATTTTGAAATTCCTGGAATTATCCACACTACTTGCATCATTTATAGTTATGTATAAAGAGCAGCTGATGATCTGTGAGATACACATTCCCTGCTGCAATTGCTCATGGATATGAACTACTGGACACACAGTTGTTCCCTTTACGCCGCCACCACTGCCCAAAACACACGCCAAAATCAATTATTGCTGCTTGTTGGGTAAACGGAGGCAGTCTCACATACATTGGCACTGCACTCAGACATACACATACCACCAGTCTTGCACACAGAAACAACTTTCCTCTCTGGAATGACAGAATTATTCACATTACAGACATGTCTACCCTCAGCTTTTACTTCTGCCAGAGAGGAAACAGGTATGAAACAGAACAGGAATGATGCAGGTATATGGGTGGGTGCAAGTTTTCTATTAAAAGGACAGCAAAACCAAGCAAAACAAGACAGACACAAGGTTAGCCAGGTGTTCATGCGTCTCACCTACCTTTTCATGGAAAAGAAATCTTCGAGGGAGAAGTCTCAAGTCAGAGAAGCAAAATAAAATAATGAAGATGCTTTGAAAAAATTACCCCACCAAGAAAAAGAAAGGCTCCCTCACCTCCCCCCCTCGTACACAGGCACACTCACACGCAGACACACACACCTCAGTGCCTGGGGTGGGGAGAATAGGAGAAAAAAGATCAGGATCAGCTAAGTGATGGGGAGCAAAGAACCTGCCGGCGAGACGCAGGGAGTTGTGTTAGATCCGTGCCTGCAAGGATTGAGCGTGTGCAGGAAGGAGATGGTTTAAAAGAATACATGGTAAGAAATAGTCGTTTCTCAGGCTGGAGTCTGAAGCTCTGGAATCAGAGCAAACAAAAAGAGGTTAAAAAAGGGACCTCTTCCTTCAAAGGAGGGCTGATGGGATTTTGCCTCTGTGTGTTTTTCCAGGCAGGTGGTGTTGAGAAGTGACAGAAGCTTCCTTCCAAAAAGACCAGAGAGAGGGTCAAAATAATTGCAGGAGGCTGAGAAGTGATGGAGGTGTGGGTGGGGGCAAGGTTAGTTATTCCATGGTGGGAAAGTGAGGAGGAAGAGCTGGTGTGTGGTTCCTGTCTGTCTTGCTCTGTCTCTGTTCACCAACGGCTTATGGAGCAAGCTGCATAGAGAGAGAGAGAATAACTGTACAGGCAGAGAAGGAGAGTGAAACACTGTCCTTACAGTGACACCAAATGTCTTTCGGGGAACCTACAATTAGAGGCACAGAATGCAGGAATTCTTACAACACAGGAGGAAAGGAAGAAATCTCCTTGCACACCATCACACACCTGCATCCACGGTGGGGTCTCAGGACACTGGTTTGCTCCTGCCTTTAGCCCACTCATCTTTCCTTTTCTGGTGGACACTAGCTTCAGCATGCTTGCCTTTCCTTGAACTTTTAAGGATGTATCCCTCCGCAGGTCACAGATCAAGCAGCTTGGAGAATTATCATTTGTGAAGAGTTAAAAAAAAACTAACCACCCTCCCCCAAAAGTACTTCCCTCAAAGCCAATCCCTTCTCTCCGCCCCATCTTACTCCCAGATCTGTTACTGAAACTCAGGGGGTGGGAACAATTCTCTGCAAATTAATTTCCCATGGCATTTTTTTGAAGCCAGGGGAAATGAGCGGGATGATAACGTGCAGGAATCCCACTTTCCAGTGGCTAGAACAGAGTATGGCCTCCCTGAGCCTCATCCAATGGAGGGGCAGCACAGCCACCTGCTCTCACAGGTCCCATTCTGTGGCTAAGCAGCCCTACCCCATGTCAGCACAGGCCCCTCATTCTTGAAGCAGCAACCTTCCATTTTCCTACTGGGGATCCTGGATCAGCTCTGGGAGAGACACTACAGAAAGGCATCACTGTCCTCAAGCTTTTCATGGGTTTTTCCTGTTCAGACCAATAAAATCCCAAATATTACAAGAGATGGAGGCATTCTTGCTTCTACCATGGGCATATATTATAAATAAGAATCTAAAAAAATGCCCAGTTGTCAGCTAGGATATGATACAACATACACTGCAGCCCAGAAGCTCCTCTACTTCCTTGCAGGGTTCCACAAAACCTCTCCAAACCTTCCTCACCAAGATGATGTCCAATCCAGCTGTCCCAGACTTTGCAGAGCACAGCTAGAATAGCTGGGTCAAGGTAATTAACACATCTAAACTAAAAATGGCTGGGAAACCAAGCACTTTCATCATACTGAGAAACAGGCCCTTGGATGTTAACTCTCCACAGGAGGGCAGTGGAGCAAGCCCACCTTCTGGTAAAGTCAGGACCACTCTGGTTTTACCTCAAGGTAGCACACATGTGTTCACCACCTAGGATGAAAAACAACCTATAAATATCCTCTCCTCTGCAATTCATCTCCACATGGCTTGGCTTTGCTGTGCCAGGGACTTGAAGCAGAAGTCAAGGAGCCTCTAGCTGTTTATATCACATAAGCCAGGCTCCTTGGAGCTTGAGCAACATGGTTTGGCACCATCACTGTCTCTCACAAGGCCCTTAAAAGTCTTTTGAATAAAGACAGTGGCTGCTGTTCACTTTTAATGCAACACTTTTGTGTTTTTTAAAGTGTCTAATCTTGATACCTCTCCAGAAAGGTAAACTCATCCCTTAGAGGATCCTCAGGCTGCTCCAGAAGTGCTAAAAGAGAAAAGAGAGCAGTGTTATAAACAACAGGAATGTTGTGAGCATCAAAACTTACCCGATTAACAGCTTCCATGAAAAGCAGCTCTTCCTCAGACAAGTCCAGCCTGTCTTTTTCATAGCTTCTGACCAGGGCTGCAGTTCCGTGGTGTACCCATGCATCTTCCACAAGCTGGAAAGATATTTTATTCCAGGATAATAATTTTCTGTGGTGGTCACACTTCTCCCTGCCCAGTGTCAGAGCCTTTTTTATGGGAGCTGTGCCCCAAAGATGATTGTGGTTACCCTGAGTTCATTATCCTGCATGAACTGGAAGGCTCCCATCAGGAGCAGGGAGCCCATCCATAACAGGAAGCCCTTGAAAGTGAAGGATTTTGTGACATACCAACCTCAGCTTCTCAGTGTGATGGGGATGTGGTGCTGGGCACAACCACAGACACACAGCAGAGTTTGGGGTGATACCAGAACTATGTAAGTGTCCCAAAAGTTGGCTGAGGCAGATTCCCAAAAAGACCACTAGATGATCTCTCAACTACTCACGTGTCAGGCTACTCTTTCCTCAATCAATTCTGGGCAGCCCACTAAGAGATTTACTCCTCCCTAAGGGCCCCTTTAGCACCACACAGCGAACATGCACCAATCATAGGCACTTGCATTCCACATATACACACCTACCTACACATGCTTTCCCCATTCCTGCAGACAGAGGAGGGGCTGGCTGACCTTTTGGTCCCCTCCGCTAGCATGTCCACCCTATGCTGCTGAGGTTAATCTCCTTGGCTTCTTCCTCACCAGCCACAAGACACTCGCCACGCGCTCTCCTCATAAGAATTATCTATTATTCCTTCCCAAGAAATAGAAGGTCCCTTAATTCTGTCCCTGAAATGATGAATCTGGGAATTACAGGATTTCAGATGCCTGTAATTCACCAATAAGCCCCTTCAGGGGGAACAGGGAAAAATGCAATTGAATTTATTCATGCATGAATATCAAATGAGAAAAAGAGAATGAGGAGGAAGGCAGGAGAGAGAGGGAAAGGGTGAGACAGGGTGGAGAAACATAGCAGTAAGCAGAGGTGAAAGAAAAAAAAATGGTAAAAGGAAATAAAGGGTACATGCAGAGGGGCACAGGAGGACAGAGGCACATAAACACAAGCTGAGGGCAATCTGTGGGTCATCTCTCATGTCTTCATCTCAGGATCACGTCTGTTTGCCTTCCAGCACATCCACAGCATGAGGATACAGAGACATTTGAACTCTCACCCAGACAAATCCTCCAAATTGATAAAAAAATGCAACAAGCCTGGGAGTAAGGGAGAAGGAAAGGAGCTGGGTGGGGAAATGAGTCATTCAACATGTCACAAATTTGGAGCTGGTGAAAAAAGCAAGCCTGGGGTAGCTCATGCTCCAGAGCAGAGCCCACTCATCCTCACACCCTGTCCTCATCTATACATTCTGGGTAGGATTTCCATGGGCCTGCTGGTGCATACACCACAGGCATCCCTCCAGAGAGGCAATTCCAAGACTTGGGCTGGGAAGCTGTTGTCGTCCCTGAGCAAGGCCCTCCTCTCCACTATCCACAAGGGAAGAGACTGACAATGGTCTTCTTGTCCTGCAGTTCACAGTAGTCACAGGGTTCCATCTTCCACCCCCAGTGCACTTTCAGAGTTTTGTCATCTGCCCTGAGTGATACAGGTGGGCTCACTTGGAAGCGATCTAGGGGTAGATCACACCAGACATGAACACGGCACAAGCTGGTCCTACCGTTGCATCCAGAGCATTTCCAAGAGTCCCTCTCTGTCCTCTCTGTGATTTTTGAGAAGAACAGGAAAGTCCACCTTGTTCCTGTCACTACCTGAGCCAGCAGCACTGGCTGGTGAGTTAGTAAGGAAAGTATGTGATTCACTGCAACTGCTTAAGAAGGTGGACCAGGGAAGAGGGAAAAAGCAGGAAAGGGAGAGCCTTATCAAAGCAGAGACTGCAGAGAGAGCTTGGTGAGATTCAGCTCTCCCCACTGCAGGTTTGCAGGTGGCTGTGGGCTGAGCCCACCAAGCAGCAACCTACACTGGATTTAAAGGCATCTTCTAGCCAAGTCTCACAGGTATCATCTTGCCTGTGCCAGGCTGACCCAGCCTCAGCCCTGACCACAGATCCTGCTCTCCTGCACTGCACATGGGAGCCAAACACAGAGAATCCTGTTGCTGTGGCCACAGGAATGGCTGTGCAGCCCATTCCATCCTCCAGGTCATCTGCACAGCGCACAAAACCCCTTTGAGCTGGGTCCACTCAGCCCAGAGTAGACATGGCTGCATGTTGGCTAAGCTCATCCCCAAGCATGCAGCAAGGAAGAGGAGCAGTCAGACAAAAAGCAATATTTGTCACAGTGCTCCCATGTAGGTCATCAGATCCTGCATCTGTTGCTTTTGTGGGTTTATGCTTGCTGCTTCCAGTAGACAGTGCCGAGCTTTTCCTATAGCCTTTAAAATAGAAAGAGAAAAATAAAATGAGAGAGAAAGTGTAAGCTCTGACGTGAACCTAACTTTAGATCCAAGGGCTGATGACTCACTCCACTGGGGGAGAAGTGGCTGAGCTGGCTGTAGGTTTCTGTTTATATAGCTCACTGAGCTAAATATATAGACTGAGAAGTTCTTCTGTTCTGGCCCAACAACTTCAATTTGCATTTTATCCATCTAAATCTTAATGTACCCTTCCCTACTAAATCTCTCTCTCTTTTTCCCCAGTGTTGTCTTCCTAATCCCCTTGCATTGTTGTAGGAAATTGAAGAAACACATATCCCCACCTTCCACTCTGGTGTTTGTGGTTAGACTGACAAGGGATTTCTGGGAAATGATTCAGTGTTGTGGCTCTTAAGCACAGCTCCTCACACAGATCTGCCAATTTCAGACCTGGCCCAGTGCTCCTAGGCATGGTGCTCACAATCAGATCCCATGATGCCTCCTGATCCCCTAGTCCTGATAGCTACACAGTTCTCAGCATAAGCACCAGTTTCCTCCCAGGGATCACTTGTCCCATTGCTCCAGCATGGAGCTCCACTCCTGAGCCCACCCACTGCGTCCCAGGGCTGTCAAGGTGCTATTTTCTCTAGCCCACTGCCCTGGGACATGATGTCACTTTGCCATCATGCCTCAGGCCCTAGTTGTCACACCATCAGGTGCTCCATGAGGAAGGACTGACAGCCACAGCCAGCTGTTGTCCACTTCTGAGACCAGAAAACAAATTTTTGTCATCAGCAAAAGGCAGCTCTGAGACCTCCACAGATCTTTTCACTCACCAGAATATGGCTGGCACTCCCAGCATCATCCCTCACACCTACACTCATTCCTTGCACATTTATGGCACAATGGTGCCATGGTGACTCTCTCATTTGCGAATCATCATGTTTCAGACATGGGCTGCAAATGGTCCATCAGCTGCACAGGAGGTCACTGGGGATCTGTAACATATTCAAGTTGGAATATCCCCTCACCTCATCCTTCCTCATCTGAAACAGCATAAAAGGGGATTGTAAAAAAAGAGAAAAGATCAGGAAGAGGCAAGAGGGAAATTATAAATTAATCCCTCCAGCAGAAAAGAGAAACAAAGAGTGCAAGAGAAAAAGGAATCTCTGCCCCCAAAGGGCAGCTCTGAACTATGGTGGCAGACAAGTTTGTAAATATGAAACAAAGACCATTTACAAAAAGATGGTTTTATGAAAAGTAACAGTAGAGAAGAAAAGCGTAATGAGAGAGAGTGTATTTGATAGAGAGCTCTCCAAGTGACAAAATTTAATTTAACACAACAGCTCAGTCCAGGAAAGGAAGATCACCTTTGCAATTTGCTAAGCAGCTGCTGCGAAAAGGAGCATTTTGTTCAAAAGTCCTCTATGAATATTCTCTAGATGTAAGTCTGTGGGACCCAGTGGTGAAACCTGGATCTGAGGTTCCCCAAGGCATCCTTTGGGATTGTCCTAGGCTGTGGTATTTCAGTCTCTAAGGGACAGTCCCATACAGTACCTATTTATCATCTTGCTCCAAACCTCATCTTCACTCTGTAGCATATTGCTTTTTAGGTGGGCAACCCAGCTAGGGTTCAGTGGGCCTGGGCCTCTTTTGGCCTAGGCCCAGGGACAGGCCTGAGTGAAGGCCTGCTCCTGTGGCGCAGTTAGAAATTGTGTTAAGGCATGCAGGCAAGATAGTAAGTTAATTAGGAGGTGATTGGTATAGCTGTTGGTCTGGACACTTTTGCTACCTTAAGGGTGAAAAGTAAACA